>JAMBLF010000380.1:0-296315 GCA_030578115.1 Leucoptera coffeella
TATATTTTATCAACAAAGAATTACCTTTGGTACCTGACGCTTGGCCATGTTACATTTCGGCCATGGTCACGGCCAAATATACATCATAAGTCCCATTTTCTTGTAAAATGAAATAAAAATCGCGAGTCTCTCCAAAAACTACATACCTATTTCATCTTCATTTATACAACATATCTATGGTCAAATAATCACTAGAGTACCCGCCACATAAGGTGGCAGTTGGAGGCGTCGCCACAGTCGCGTAATCCAGTGTTGCCAGTAAACACGCCAAAACTAGCACTCACTGTGCCATACGGCTCGATACATTATATTGAGGTTTCATTTGTAACGATCTTTGGTTGCAGAGCTATAAACTCAAATAAAACAAATTAATATACCAAAGTCAAAAGTCAAAATATTTTTATTCAAAATAGGCCCTATCATAAGCTCTCTTTGAAAGTTATTTTATGATCTAAGTACAAATTAAAAAAACTATATGTTGACAAAAGGAATATATATGAGTGAAGTGGAAGGGCGGTTACGTAGGGGCCGGCCTAATAAGACATATATGTAACAGTCAGATAGACGCTATATTGAAAAAAGGTGACGTTAGGAGTACCTATAACCGCCGAGAGTGTATTAGAGAATGTATGAATGTCAATGAAGCGAAAGTGGTCTGTCAGGATCGGGACAAATGGGGATCCGTGATCACTGCCTACCCCTCTACAGGGAATCAGGCGTGATGTGTATGTATGTATGTAAAAAAAACTATTTCAAACATGGCACTGAGCATTGTCTTTACATATTTTTACCGAGGTTAGTTCACCAACCATTTCGGCTGCTCAAGATGCCACGTCATGAAGACCACGACCGCTCTGATAAGAGCGTAACGATTGAGAAGAAGAAGTTCAGCGGAGACCCTTGGAGAAGAACTAACAAGAAACTCCAGAAATCAATTTATTATAATCACCCTTAACAAACATAAAAATTACAAAGAGTGGGCAAAAAACACAACGCTGGTAATACTAAATTTACCTTTCATACAAAATAACACGCAATGGCGGAAACGTCAAATTTAGTTCCAAGTTTGGCTACTGCCACCTTATGTGGCGGGTACTCTATCGTGGTTGTCGGGAGCTGTGTGATATCTGGGTTAAATACAGCCGAATTGGTGTATGGTTATCTTTTACCAGACTGTCAGTATCAAACATATCAAGTAAAAAAAGGTTGCCATAAGAACATTGGCTATAGTGATATTGAATTTATGGATATAGAGAAATTTCTTTTTCTTTGGTTTTCTAACGTCGTAATGATCTTTTATTACTATCTATATTTTTATCTAACATAAGGTCATTCATGATAATAAGGGTATTATTTAAAAACCTGTTCACCAGTTATAAAATCAAGGGATCTGAAATATGTAGTATGAAGTAGTATAATATGTCCTTGTCAAGTGAAACTATTAAGTCGTAATATCTAGTATCGTGTTCAGAACAGTAAACGGCATAAGATGTCATGATTATGTCATTCAACAAAAATACTACGATCGTAGTAAATATCATTGGAACCGGTTTTGTTTCGCTGTTTTGTTGGCTGTATAGTTTTGAGATGTTTCATTTCCTGTGGAGTATCTGACTAATTTGCATAATTAATGTATTTAGCAGATGCTTTAAAACATTTACGCAGAAGTGACAATATGCGTATATTTTGTATAAAGTTAATAAATACACAGCTGATTTTCGTAATTAGCAATAAATAATAATAAGTATTATTATTAAATGCGACCATTACCTAGGCCTTACTCATTTGGTTTAACGTTCTAAGCCTAACTATTTGGTGGAACCTTCTTTTAGAAGGGATGGTCATAACTGACAAGGGGTTCCGTAAGTCATACATTTAATAGAAGAATAATAATGACAGCCAATTTGTATAATTTTATTTGTTGCAAAGAAATTGCAAAATACTCTAATTTAAGTATAAGAGCGACATCTTCTATCAATATAAGGAACTTATTTCTGATTAAAGTTTACAATATTTTGAATAGATGGCAATTTATTTTATTTTTTATACTGAACTAATAATTAATTTGAATCCAGAAACATTGATATCTAGTTGAGATGAATGGTCGTAAGTAAGATTCTAGTATTTTGGTATGGTAATGTATAGATTTTATTATCGACACCACGTAAGTGGAGACTATACGATGCAATTGGTCGAAGGACTAGCAACACTTTCTTTTGATTTTGTACTTAAAGTTGTTATTATGACATTTATAACAACTATTGTATGTAACAGGTTGCTGAATCTTACAGACAATAAGTTTTACGTATACATGAACAAGTTATATCTATCAAAAATACCAAAATAGAGTATTATGTAAATTATATGTTATTGTATATGTTTTTGTTGCTGTGAATAAATAAATAATACGGAATTTAAATTGGTTTTAAATAATAATATTTAGGACATTATTACACCCATTGAACAGTTCATTTAAGACTTGTGTTAAGGGTACTAGTCAACGTATATTTAAGAAATATATTATACATAATTATTATATATAGATAAATACATATATAGCATATATAATCAACGACCAGACTGGAAAGCAGAAGAAAAGCGTAGTACTTTACTCTGCCTCCACCGTTCGTTAATTTTCCATAAATTCGTTTATTATTAATACCATTATTAATTCATTCTTTAGTTGTTCTGGAAATAAAGCTAGTTAGATTTTTACTTGCATCCTAGACTGGCTCAGTCTTTTGTTTACTTTAACCACCCCACTTTCATAACAACTACATATCTTTATCATTTTTTTCGTTCACATTAAAACTTATTTAATTTCATCTTTCGTTAAATTAAACACTATTTACAACATGGTACACTAACTGCTACAAATGGAGTGAATCTATGAAACAAATGCCAGGGCGATTGATGAATCTCATTTCAGAGTTCAAGTACCGCTTGGGAGGGACTGAGTTCCTAGGCCCTCACTGAGCCAGTTCGAGGCCGCTCTCTCATTATTATTATAAGGTACAGATCGCCACAATTTTGTATGGGACCTGTAATTAAGGTAATTTATTATATTTTAAATTATATCAGTGAGTTCAGGGGTCCAAGTCAACTAATGCTTTTTGCTAAATGTCGGTTCTATATCAAATCACCATTTATATCAGCAAGACTATAAAATTTCGTTTTAAATATAGCGAATTTGTAACTTTTGCTAACCCACTACCAACTTCCCACTATTATGAAAGATATTGAACTGCGTTTGTGCTAAAACCTCAGGGTGCCCCAGAGTTCAAATTCAAAGCGTATCAGACGTATGGAAATGAAGCTATTTGTTTTTCTATATACTTTTTCGCAATATAAAAGTAAGCAAGTAAAAAGTATGTATGTCATTACAATAATATGTGTTTTGACTTTTTTATTGGTATTTTGTTAATAATTTGTATTATTCAAGTAATTGTTATTTACGAGCATAGTAGTGTTTTTATTGAATATATAAAATATTGTTGTTGAATGTACCATATTAATAAATATCCTTTCATTTAATTAACATCCATTCAATATACTTCAATTTACGTTTTTAATCTTCAAATAGGATGACACAAAAAAACTTTATCCTGTTGTTGTGGATACGAATTTTCCAAATCTTGCAATATTGGTAACAAAGTTCCATTTAAGCCTTTCCCTTGTAATTATTTTGCCTCTTGCACAGAAGAAAAGCAGCTAGTTACTTTCTAATACAATGCTCTCACACCCCATCAGTTTCCATAGCCGAGTGTACGCAGCTGGGCGTGTCCATGGATGTTTCGCCACCGCCATCTACCGGTCCCACTCGCGAATGAGTAATGAGCCAATCTTTTCGCCATTATGCACTTACTCGCTTCGTACTAAATGTATGCACTGATAGAATGATGATTGTTATATGTTGAGAGCTGTATTTTGCGTTGGAGCTTGTTAAATAATGAACAGTTTGTGGTATTAAGAGCTATTAACAGATTAAATGTGTTACAAATTACTCTACGAGATGGTGATAGATTTAAGTTATAAGTAATGTTTTTACTTGAAGACTGTACTGCTTTCGCTTTCAGGGTGGATAGATTTTGAACATATCATATCTACTTGATCACTTGCAGCATTAAATAGATGTATAGTATGTGACATACACATACATTCACTTCCTTTAATCACTTTCGGGGTGGACAGAACCCTGGAGACATCATCGTCTTGGTTACTTATTAGCATGTATAATGAATGGGGTTTCAATATCATATGGTATATTGGTAACAAGTTGTTAGCCTATCGCCTAAAACACTCCTCACACTGTTAGTTCCTTAGCCTCGCCTCCTACGACATGCCGGGAAGAACGGCAGCTAGTTTGCATTCTTTTTACATTCCAGCTAGCACGGGAAGTGATATGGTATTAATATGGAATATTCTGTAAACTTAATTCTATTCATTCCTAACTACTTTTTCTTGAGGGGCGTCATGATATGCCAGGAACATGAAACAAATATCTTTGTTTACTTGCTAGACCAGAGAATGATATTACCAACAGCCCTTTTCTTTCCAATTCTGAGGTCTATTCTACCCCTCACGGGTTATTTCGTTTTCAATATTATCAACGTAGCCTTAAGGTCCCTTGTGGCAGCTAAAATAGATTGAGTGGAAAGTTTTATAGTTTCCTTATTTTGTGTTATTTTTGGAACGAAGCCTTCGTAAAAAAAGAAAGTTCTATTGTTTTCTTTCTCCTGGCTCAAATATATTTAATATAATCTTAACTTTCTGCTTGAAATACCGTACGAGACGATTGATAAGCTATGGATTAATTGATTTTATTTGGCAATGGTCTGTGATTTGTTTCAAATACTTCATATACCTTTACATATCCCGTTAACATTCACCACATGGGGGTATGTTTCACACTCACATTCACTGTAAACTATGTTTCGTTGGATGACTAAGTTTTGATCGATCTTTATTTTTATTGTCTTGTAATAAATGAGTATAATAAAATCGTCTAACATAAGCTTAGCAAGTGACATATCATTCAAAGACCAAATCAAACCATATATCCTGTACTTAACGTGTCAGGCGGTGAAAAACGTCATATTGCAAAATTCGAATTCGTTTTTAAGAGAAAGAAGATGTTACCTTGATCTTCAAGAGATATAGAAGTAAAATGTTTGCATTGTTATGGAGGCTAAGGCCACAGTACCTTGTAAGCCATTCGCAATACGAACAGAACAAAAGCCCAATCAACGTGGACTAAGAAAGCTGACATTTTACCCGAAACTAAGTTCAGATTACTCATAGTTTCAAATAGCGACTAAATAGTTTGTAAGAAATGTAAGAATTAACACCAATTTTTTTGATTATATTTATATTAAGTAAAAAGATGAGTTTATACATATACATGCACGTCCTTTAATCCCTTTCGGGGTGGACAGAACCTCAGAGATTTATTATCTCCTAGGTTACTTTTTACCATGAATATTGGGAGTTCGGTTATAATGGAACATTGATGACAGGTTCATAGCCCAACGCCTAATAGATTCCATTTACCCCTGGTCACTCACATTCCGACATTCCGGGAAGAACGGCAGCTAGATAACATTCTGTTTACGTCCCAGCTAGCACTGAACGCTACAGATAAGTGTCAATGAAAAAGTTTAGTTTGACCAATTACACGTAGGTTAGGTCAGTTTTTCCTTCCTTCAGTGAATTGAAGTCAATGTTTTGGATTGAGATTATAAGCATCAGAATAGATGTTTTGAAGTCCATGATCATCACAAGATATTTAGTCATACAAGGTTCACGACTACAAGAATATTGAGTAATGAAAGTTAAAAAATAATTATAAAATAAAAATAATTTAAAACACGTCATAATAAAATTATGATCTTGGTTATAACTTAATGATAGGTTGATATGCTCTCAGCAACTTCCTAACTGAAACTATGTCGTTGTAATTCCAACTTTACCTAAACAATATACTTTGATAAAGATATATCGTACAGTAAAGCACTACACTTAAGCTAGCATGGACCGTTCCATTAGAAAAACCCGTTAAAACAACTAAAAACTCTTTCCTTGAAAGCTTTCTCATACGACCACAGACTAGCACCAAAGTCATTGAAGTTTGCAGTAAGAGGTGCATTAAGAACCACCCTTAGCGGATTATCCTGAGTGTTGGGTTCGATCCCTGTGCAAACTTTCATTGCCTCCACTGTGTCGGCTACGTTAAACAAAGACGTTAGTACTGGAATGTTTCCTTTGTATTATTGTTTTTCCCTAGCTTCGATGTACCCGTAAATAGATAAAGCTTTCTTACCAGATTGTAGGTGGCTACTAAGGGACTAGGGATTAATGTTAGGAAACTAAGTTCGATATCACCAATATTAGTATCTTATCATACGCAATTTGATACTGATATTTCTACTAATGTTAATTCAGCTAAATTTTATTCACAACATATGTATTTAACATGTGTACTTATTTAAAATATTAAAACAATAATTTTGAAATTAATAAACTATTTTTTAACAATACAATAACAATGTAAAATCAACTTTACAGGAAAAATACTAAAGTAACTGACGAGATATTTTATCTACTACGAATAGAATTTAACTGCTTGAGTAAACTCTGTAAACGACACAAACAATATAAACTCTATTTCAATCGTATTTTGATTTGTACAATTGTAAATGATCTAGTACAACATCGAGAACTGAAGACGTGCAATCAAAATCAATATCCAACCATAGAGGCTAATCCATCGCGAAACGGTGCTATCAATTTCACGTTTAGGCCAAATACGTAAATATCAATACGCCGCTTGGGGGCTGGCTAAATAGTGGATCGATTCTGAAAACGATATCTCTCAAAATTCGCACAAGGTGAGGCAATGAACGAAAGGGCAGAACCATACTCAATATAAAGTGAGTTCGGCCGATCTGCATTGTAGTCGGCACTCGATTCGACTGGCAACAACACTAGCTGCGAGATCGGAAAAATGCTCAAGTGTTTGGTAAGTTACAAATGATTTATTTTATTGACCAAATTAAAGGTTAAAATTTACTGTCTATTAAATATATACTTTATTGTAGGTTTCTTTAAACTCTTATTGGGTTTTATATTCACGCTTCTACGTCTACAGATACGGATAGGCAGAGAGTATCGATCACCACCTGGAACGATCCTGGCGAATCTCTCTTGCTTCACTCACACCTATTAACCTTATTCTATTTGCTTTTCTACTCTTCACACTACATACATCTGCCTTGAGAATGTTGTCTTATTAATAAAAATTGAAAAAAGAATGGCAAGGGTTGAAAAGCTTTAAGTTAGCATAAGGCCACAAAATAAACATCATTAAAGGGACAGATGGCTGGAGTGAGATTTGAAACCTTCGAATCTTTTCCCCCAAATATTGCTTGCATCTTTCTCCGGGTAATAACAGATTAACATGAAAAGAAAGTTAACGATATGACACTACTATTAGATGCTGACTACCGGGTGAAAATGCATTCTATTTAGCTATTCACAACAATCGTAAACTATCCCGACGAGACTAGTGGAAACATATTTAAGAAAATAAAATAACTTTCATATAATGGGACCTTGCTTGAAAACTCAGCTGATCAGTTGAGACTAAAACTTCCCGAAACACACTTTCTCAAACTTTCAGCACCCAACGTAACCAGACTATTTCTACATGAACAAATTGCATTTAAAACACTAAGTATTAGCTATTACTATAGACTTATTTAAAGACATTCCGACCATAACTAGGCACGTGTCCTCAAAATGTTTCACCTTCTCTCTTCAGATAATCCTGGCCACGCTCTCCCTGGCCTCCTGCGGGAGACTGGAGCCGCAGTACCTGCCCCCTCGCGGAGCAGCCTACAGCAGCGCCTCCGCCGGAAACAACGGAGCCTCCAGCGCAGCCTACAGCGCCTTTTCCGCCGGAAGTGGCTACAGCGCAGGCGCCAACATCCCAATACTCCGATACGATAACGTGAACAATGGAGATGGATCGTATCGATACAAGTAAGGCTTCTATTGTCGGGTCAAGTGATTGTTTTCGTGTCCAACTGTCTGAAAGTGGATGTACATACACGCACGTCCTTTGGTGTGTATAACCTTGGTTACCTTTAGCATTATTAGGAATTTAGGATTAATAGTATCAACCATAGAACAAGGCCAAAGCGTCGGGTAGGAAAGGTAAGACTTTGTTCATGAAATAAACGTGATAATTCCTTTTGTCTTGTACAGATATTAGCTTCTTAGTGAGATTTTAGGGAGCATTCTATTTAGGGCCTCAGTCTAAAGGACACTCGAACTTTTAACAGATACAATTTTTAAAGTAGTTATCATATATCACATGCCCTATAAATATCCTTGATCTTTGCATTAACTCTTAGTCAAAAGCTGTTAGGAATGACGGGAAAATTGATCATTTATCTAGTAACTAATGATCTTATTTACTACTTAGAAATATGGCGGTACTTAGAAAATCAGGTAGAGTCTAAGTATCAACAACAATAGCACGTGTAACTTGTAGTCAGTACATGTCAGTACGATGATGGACTGCTCACCTGTACCTAAACATATAGTACTGGATGTCTGGCGGCCATGCCTCGAATAGCGTGCATTTGAGTATCTGGTTACCCCGGAAGGATTAGTTGTCGTGATAAGTATGATGCATGCATATGAAGGGTACAAGAGAAAAAGGGGCTCATCAACATTTTGGTTGAACTGAGATATTTGAGTTTTAAACTTTCTACATTAAACCTTCACTTCCTAAACTAATCAATCAATCCAATTCACAGTCAAAATTGAAGTTGTAAGTCTACTTAAGATGTTGTTTATTTATTTTTTTGAAATATTGAACCATTTTAAGAAATAATTAGTTATTAATAAATAATTAGTTAATAATATTCAAAACGGCGACGTAATGGACTCGTTCTAAAACGCAAATTTTTTTAAATGAACCCCTTTTTTATGTTTTGTGTACAATGACCTCATTTAAATCCAGGATTCCAGCACATCGACCCGATTTTGTTATTTTAGATATTTTAAATTTTACTTGTAGCTTAGAGTATAAGCCCCTTTTATTTCTTTTTTAAACGTCATAAGAAAGGTCCATTAAAAAACAATCTCGTGGCATACTCAGTTTCATTTCGGCAAAATTGTTGATGAGCCCCTTTTTCTCTTGTACCCTTCATATACTTTTTATACATAAGTTTCGTTTGCCAATAGAATACTCGTACATTATGTAATCAACACTCGATGAACATGGATACATACATGTACAATTCACCTTTAATCCCTTTCGGGTCGGACTGAACCTTGGAGAAACATTTTAATTTTACATCTTCTGGGTCACTTCTTAGCATGTATATTAAGGTTTCGCTGTCATATGGAATATTGGAACTAGGCGTATAAGGAATCTATTCATTGAACATGGATGTTTATTTAACTATTAGACTATTGACTCTTATATTAAACTACCGTTTAATTCCAGCTACGAAACCGGTAACGGTATCTCGGTGCAGGAGCACGGTTCCCCCAGCGCTCCGGGTCCCGAGGGGCCTGCGGTGAGGGCGGAAGGAGGGTTCTCGTACCGCGCCCCCGACGGCCAGCAGATTTCCCTCTCCTACACCGCGGATGAGAATGGCTTCCATCCCGTGGGAACCCACCTGCCTACGCCGCCGCCTATTCCGGAAGCGATACTGAGGTCCATTGAGTTCAATAGACGGAATCCTTCTAGGTAAGGTTGTTTAGTTACATATAACCGAGTGTTATGTGGTGTATCTTAAATGGAGAAATTATTTCTTCTATTTTCTTACTCGGCACGAATCTTTTTAGTTTTCCTACAAAAGCTTTTTAGTTAAATACGGTTCATAGTAAAGGCTGTAAATACAGCTATTTGCTAACAGAAGGGTTCTTGCTGCTAGCGCTGTTATTCCGCCAGTTCCCAACACGGTGCACATTACACTATTTATGCCAATGGAGGGACAAAGGTTTGTCAGGACAGGGATAGATGACGATCTGTCAGTTGCATCTGTACTGCCTGTGTCAATAGTGACGTGATCAGATCTTAATCAAAGACAGCGCCTTAGATTTCTATCTGGACTTTTGATGTCTATCTGGTGCAAATTAGGTTCCATCTTGCTATCAATCACTTACAGAGATGGATACTTCAACCTCTCACAAGTCTCACAAGTTTTCATGGAATATCATATGGTGTATGTTCATTAAACCAAAATCTTTATGTTTTAGTGAAGGAGCGTATAACCCCGGCAACAATGGTGGATATCGCTACTGATGACCCAACCCGACCACACTGGCCCGACATCGCATCCAACCATCAATAAAACGAGACTGTGATATGGAACTATTTATTTTTGTATTTAACTGATGAATAAATAAAGTTCATGAAGAACTATATTGTGTATTATCAATTTACGAGTATACCTACATTATTGCTAATAACACCAATATGACATGTGGAGTAGTCACTAAACCGTGTGTGTGAGGATTGAGGGCCACTTCGTCAATCTCTTTGAAAATTTGCTAGGATTTAGTGAACATTCCAAAACAATTGTGCAACTTGGAATCTGAATTTGTGAAAGTCAATTAAGGGAGTAAAAGCCTAAAAAGTTGGGCCCTCAATTCTCACATAGAGGATTGAGGGCCCACCCGTACCAGGCAACTAAGGGCATTAAGAAAAAGTCTTTACGACTAAAATGTAAGTCATTCACAATCAAAATTTGTGAAAATAAGATATTACCACAAAACGCTATTGTACCCGAAATATCTTCATTTAAAATTGGCCCTCAATCCTCACACTCCTGAAAATTTACAACGAATTTTTATAAAAACCCTTTTCTTACAATAACTGTTTACTAACCTATGTGTTACATAATAATTTGTGAAAATTTGTGAAAGCAAGAACGGGTCCGTACCTCTCCGGGTTTCGGAGTTATGACCTCGGTAATATTCGGGCCCTCAATCCTCCACTTTTTTGTTATTTGTTTTATAACTCTTTAACTACGAAAGGTACGACAAAACTCAACATTGCATAATTTAGTGAAAAATTTGTGCAACAAATTGGTGTTATTATTAATTAGTAAGAATTGTTGTGAAACTGTAAATCTTGGCTGATACCAAAATACGACTATTATTTAAGCTTGTACGTAAGTAGGGTAACAATAATGTATTCAATTAAATTCAAATATTGAAATTGAAATTGATTGAAATTAAAAACCATTTATTTACATATTATATTATAGAAGGTAATTATTTTAATATTTATTTTCGGTAGGATATTTTATCAATTGTAATGCCTAACTGGCTAAATATTTGTGATGCCTAATTGGCTAATTATATTTGCTTTGGGGTAATATTTTAATCTGTGATTGAAATGAACCGGAGAACAAGGAAAACAAGACTTTGGGAACTTCATTATTTTTCGGATGCAGCGGCAGGCAGCGTTAGCGTAACCATGGCAACTGAATAACAAGAAGTGCAAACGCATAAGAAAATAGTTCTAATCTTTTGCACTAAACAATATCCGTCTTATATCCATCGAAGCATGCCCTTTTCAATCTTAGTCTATATCTTATTTCAAACCGCAACCTTCCCATATCAAACTATTTTTTGAATGATAGAATTCATTCAATTTCACTTGATTAGATTAAATAAAAAATAAAAGTTTGCATTAAGATGAATCATTTATTAATCTATTCAGTTAAACAAATCAAATAAAAATAAATAAAAGAAAATTCACTTCACTAAGACCTATAAGATGATAGTAGCAAATCAATTAATTTCGACGAAAAATGTCAGACTTGCTATTTCATTTGTTAATTCATGCAAATGGACCTTAAGAGAATTTTCTAGGGGAAGCATGGAAAGAAATAACAAACACATTCACGACCAATAACCCTTACGAGGTAGTCAGAGGTTCAGGTAACCATTCGCAATTGCGAATATGGTAATTCTATGGGTACCTTGAACCCACGTGTTAACCAGATAGTCAGTACTCAATGTGACAGGTGGTCAGCCATGTCGCCATTTACAAGCACTAACTATTATCCTTTCGACGAACAGGTAGGTTTCCTCACGATGTTTTCCCTCACCGTATAATTCGATGTATTTCGTAAATGTGTTTTTATTACGAACATGTACATAGAAATTCATTAAAATTCATTTCCATTAGTACAATATGCTCAAGCGGGATTAAAACCCTGTGCCCACTGATACAGAGCCAAGCCCCAAACAACTAAGCTACGTCGAATTTTCAATTTCAATCAATTTCAATTTCAATATTTGAATTTAATTGAATACATTATTGTTACCCTACGTACGTACAAGCTTAAATAATAGTCGTATTTTGGTATCAGCCAAGATTTACAGTTTCACAACAATTCTTACTAATTAATAATAACACCAATTTGTTGCACAAATTTTTCACTAAATTATGCAATGTTGAGTTTTGTCGTATCTTTCGTAGTTAAAGAGTTATAAAACAAATAACAAAAAAAGTGGAGGATTGAGGGCCCGAATATTACCGAGGTCATAACTCCGAAACCCGGAGAGGTACGGACCCGTTCTTGCTTTCACAAATTTTCACAAATTATTATGTAACACATAGGTTAGTAAACAGTTGTTGTAAGAAAAGGGTTTTTATAAAAATTCGTTGTAAATTTTCAGGAGTGTGAGGATTGAGGGCCAATTTTAAATGAAGATATTTCGGGTACAATAGCGTTTTGTGGTAATATCTTATTTTCACAAATTTTGATTGTGAATGACTTACATTTTAGTCGTAAAGACTTTTTCTTAATGCCCTTAGTTGCCTGGTACGGGTGGGCCCTCAATCCTCTATGTGAGAATTGAGGGCCCAACTTTTTAGGCTTTTACTCCCTTAATTGACTTTCACAAATTCAGATTCCAAGTTGCACAATTGTTTTGGAATGTTCACTAAATCCTAGCAAATTTTCAAAGAGATTGACGAAGTGGCCCTCAATCCTCACACACACACTAAACCCATGTTTCACTAAACGACGATTTCAGTAAGCTATGTGAAAAAAGGCCGGGTGGTCACTGTAAGCTGAGACTGAGTAAAGACAAAGTCTAGGAAGATGTTTTACGGTAACGGGTTAGTCAGAGGTTTGTGTGACCATCGGAGGTAGTACTTCTAAGGCCAAGTCCAATCTAATCATTGACCAGATAGACAGAACTCACTGTGTCAGGTGGTATGCGCTGTTGACATTTACAAGCATTGACTATTATCATCTATAGGTTATAAATTTTCCTGACATACAACAGGAATTTTAACTACAACAGAATAGTATATGAGACAAGACCACATTCAATATACACACTATAAATATGCCCGTCATATGGCATGAGAGTTAGATACAAGCTACTAAACGTTAACTGTAGCTTTTCGTTTTAGGTTAACTAAATTATATACATAATATATTTATCCCTTTACCTTTCTAACGGGATATGAAAAACTATTCATCGCCACCTGGAACAATAATGACTAATCTTTCTTGCTTCACTGAAACACATTAACCTTCTCATACATGCTCTTCTATTCTTTACGCTGCGCAATCCCAATTTGATCTGTATATGTTCTACACGGCCTACCCCGACCTTTCACGTTAGCTCTATAAATACAGATATATTCACAAAAGTAGGTATACTTAGGTTAGTCTTAGGTAGTCGCATCCACAAACATGCATATTTTTACAAATATATTAATAACATTAAGCCCACTATTAGAACAATTGAACATACATACATACATACACATCACGCCTGATTCCCTGTAGAGGGGTAGGCAGAAATCACGGATCCCCATTTGTCTCGATCCTGACAGACCACTTTCGCTTCATTGACATTCATACATCCTCTCATACACTCTCGGCGGTTATAGGTACTCCTAACGTCACCTTTTTTCAATATAGCGTCTATCTGACTGTTATATGTCTTATTAGGCCGGCCCCTACGTAACCGCCCTTCCACTTCACTCATATATATTCCTTTTGTCAATCTCCTATCATTCATCCGCATAACATGTCCAAACCATCGAAGCATGCTCTTTTCAATCTTAGTCACTACATCTTCTTTCAAACCGCAACCTTCCCTTATCACACTATTTTTAATTCTATCATTCAATGTTACTCCTAACATGCTTCTCAGTGACCGCATTTCGACGGCATTGATTCTACTTTCATGCCTCTTTTGCCATACCCAACTTTCACTACCATAAGTCAATGTTGGAACCAGCACAGCCCTATGAATAGCCATACGTGCCGATTGAGAAATCAACTGGCTACCCATAACACTATACATAGCTCCATTAATCTTATTACCTGCACACACTCTACGTTCAATATCTCCCTCACATTTTCCGTTACTAGTAAAAAGTGTTCCCAGATATACAAAATCATTCACTTCTTCGACTCTTTCATTATCTATGTCAATCTTGCACTCTGTCTTGCTAAGTCCCTCCATGACCATTACTTTCGTTTTGTTGACATTAATTTTCATTCCTTTCCTCTTAAGGGACTCATTCATGCAAGTGACCATCTCCTGCAACTCACACGCCGATGACGCAAGAAGAACCTGATCGTCAGCGTACAAGAGGCATTTAATGATCAACTCGCCCATACGCAATCTTCTGTCACTTTCTTTCAAATCAGTCAAGCAACTATCCATGAACAGATTGAACAGCCACGGCGAAGCTACACAGCCCTGCCTCACACCCTTTCGGATACTGAACCAGTCTGAGTAGGCCCCATTAACCCTAACACAAGCTCCGGAATCCATATATAAAGACTTTAGAGCCCGTATTAAGGTACTGCCCAAACCAAACGCAGATAGCGCCCTCCACAAATCGTTCCGGGATACACGATCATACGCCTTTTCCAAATCCATAAAAGCACAGAAAACCTTTTGGTTCTTCGCCAAAAACTTTTCAGCCACCTGGCGTAAGGAAAAAACCTGATCTGTACATCCCATTCCCTTCCGAAAACCTGCCTGTACATCCCATATCTTGGTTTCAGTCTCACGAACAACTCTTTCAATCACTACTTTTGCATATATTTTTCCGACGATGCTCAGAAGGCTAATCCCCCGGTAGTTCTTGCAATCTTGCAAGGGTCCCTTCCCCTTGTACAAAGGTACGATAACGGCCCTGCACCAATCTTTAGGCACACGTCCATACCGCCAACACGCATTAAAAAGTAAGTACAAGAGGTTGGCAACCACCGGGCCACCAGCCCTCAACATCTCCACGGAAATCCTATCATACCCTGCAGCTTTACCAGTTTTCATAGCTTTCAAAGCTTTGAAGATTTCTTCCATACTAATATCACTGCCATTATCATCCAAACTTAATTCAGATGTATCATCCTGAAATGATACATCCTCATTTTCAAACAACTCTTCAAAGTATTCCTTCCATCTTAACGCCAAACACTCATCATTTATCAAATCCCCATTCTTATTCCTAACAGCACTCATTCTGGGTCCTCCAGAGAGTCCCCTGACCGTTTTGACCATTTTCCAAATAGTTTGATATTTTGATGGAAACTCTCGGAGAACTTCCTTTCAGTCCTCTCTTTTACTTCTAACTTCTTTCGTTTCACGATCTCTTTCACTCTCTTTTTCAATTCTTTAAATAGTAACAATTTCCGTTCATAGTTTATAACACTCATATTGGTTGCTTTATTGTTGGCCTTACTTGCCAACAAATCCTGCCATGCTTTTTTCTTATCTTTTACAACCTTTCTTACTTCTTCATCCCACCATAGAGCTTGATTCTTTGGGGGAGCATTCGTCCTCTTACGTACTCCACATACTTCGATGGCAGATTCCACCATACCATCCTTCAACATCCTCCAAACATTCTCAATTTCGTCCTCCTTGACATCTTCATTCAATGTACTAATTTGTTCTTCCACTCTTTTTCTATATCTTTCATTAACACCATCATCTTTCAATTTTCCTACATTTATTCTTTCCAATCCTGTAGTGGACACAGGAGCACGATGACGCCAACATTGGAACAGACCTCTCAATCGGCTGACGACCAAATGATGATCCGTTCCCACATTAACGCCCCGATACACTCTGGCGTCCACCACATGCCTTCTCAATCGATCATCTACAATAACAAAATCTATCATACTTCTGTCTACACCCCTTTCCCAAGTATACATGTGGATCTTTTTATGACAAAACATTGTGTTTGCCACAAAAAGTCCCCTTTCCAAACATATCTCGAGAAGACTTTCTCCATTCTCGTTCACTTTTTCATCTCCATACTTACCTAAAACACATTAATAAGAATCTCTTTGTACACCTACTCGACCATTAAAGTCCCCAATCATAACAACATTTTCATTCTGCTTACATTCTTTTAGTACTTCCCTTACATTCTCCCAGAACTCCCTCCGCTCCTCAGTTGGCCTCGACATATCAGGAGCATATGCTCCAACCACGAACAAAAGTTTGAGGCCGACCTTAAGCCTTAACCATAAGAGTCTGGGATTCACACGTTTATGCTCTTTCACACATTTATTCATTCGCTCTGATAGAACGTATTCAGGTATTGCCCATTCCCTTTCGCTTCGTTTCATTCACACATAAAATATCTAATTTCTTACATTCCATCATCTTGAAAATTTCGTCTATCTTGCTCTCCACTGCTCCACAAACATTCAATGAAGCAAATCGGGTCTCCGTGACCCACGCTCCGCCTCTCCGGGGAGCCATTCGTGACGGGTGGCGAACCTCGTCGTCGCTTTTCCCCCCGGAGATTATCTGCGCCCCTGCTCCATTTAAGGAGCGCCGGGGACTCGGGGCCATGTAACTATCGCCCATGCAGTTTTTATATTTTTTATTAATTTTTATTTACAAAATATATTTTTGGACAATTGAACTGACAATTAAAACGAATTCCACTTAATATTTGTGTTAAGGAAACTAGTCAATAGATAATTAAATAATATATGCTTGTTATATGCAGACAAATACATACGCTTCACGACTTGTGTACATACACTCCCTTTTTTATTGTGGCGGGGTAGTCAGAGGCTTGAGTTCCCATCTTCGAAAATTCGAAGGCATGTTCGGTATGAGTCACTCAAAGCCCGCATTTCACTAGACAGACAGCACCCAGCGTGATCGGCAGTGAACCGTATCGCCGTATATAGGCACTGGCTATTACCTATCCCGAAGGGCAGGTTTGCTCACGATGTATTCCCTAACTGTTGGCTCCTGTAAATTATGTACGTAAATGAAAAACATATTTAAATATCATTCATTGGTACATGTCAAAGCCGAGATTCCAACCTAGGATCTCATACGAAGTCAGAGGTCTTACCGACTGGGCCACAGCCGCTTATTACAATACAAATACATGCTTATACAAATACGAATAAAGTATGTATGTATAATCTACGATCAGACTAGAATGCAGAAAAAAGGCGTCGTACTTAACTCCGCCAGGAATCGAACCTTTTGCATTGATGCAAATGCAGACTTTAAGTAATTGTCTTTACGGGTTTCAATCTCTCAAAGCTCTAAGAAAATAGGATCATATCATAGCAGTTACAGTTACTAACGATGAGTTAATGAGCTTTTGATCGTAGCGGTGGTCATTAATAAAATATTTTATTTAAATTTATTATATTATTTGTGTGTAGAGTAGTGTTTTAAGCCAAGTATGATAATGAAAATCATACATTGATGTTCCTATGTATTGGGTATACATACCCATGAGACTCCTGTGCAAATAATTCTTGGTGATGACTTAGTGGAGAAAAGAGGATTTGTTATAACCATTTATCTGATTTCATAAACTTCGTCATCTTAGATTTGTACTCTATGTGATAAGAGATACCACATTTTTACATTACCCTTTCCCCTGACTTCCTAAAAAATGCGAATAATAATAATAGGCATTGAGACGATTTTATTTTTCAAGGACAGAACGGGAATATTTACAATCTAATCTGATTACTGAGTGTCGCAATAGACCAATGGGAACGCCCATTTCGATGCACCCAAAAACAATTGCGAATCCATTCATGGAACGATCGGCGCGTCTTTACTCAGCGGGGGGCGCACTCGCCGAGTGTCATCGCAGCACGACGCCTCTGCCTTGATTCTACTAAATTGTAAGGTAAATAATGAAAAAAGAGCCTTATACTGTACAAGCAATATCTAATAATTTGCCACATTTTTATTTTTTCAGAAGTTTTCATTACATGAAACATAGATGGCATTTGATTTTTGTATAATATTGCTCGCTCCTACTATTAGGTTTAAAGAACTTTATTTCTCAAAAAAGAACATTACATTCACTTCATTTGAGAATATCATATGTACATATACAAAAAATATATAATCGCGCGTGAACAGAAACATAAAATTACATTAGATAACATTAAAAAAATATTGACTTCAAAAGTACAATTACTTACAAAAGTTGTTACCTATCTATTTTAATTGTTTATTTATTTGTAGTTATTTATTTAGACGACATTATATACTTTTTTAAAGATGTTCTAAATGCATTATATGATGACTCCTTTATGTCGACAGGTAAGCTATTGTAAAGTTGTACCCCTTCAAATGTAATAGTCTTTTTACCATAGTTCGTGCGTGATATGGGTAAATTCAAGTTATTAGCTTGTCTTGTTTTCATTGTATATGTGAGTACTTCGTTGTTTTTAGGAAATCTGATGTTAGTGTGAATGTCGTTCTGGAGTATTTTCTTGATTAGAAGGCAGGTGTTATACTTATATAGTTGTGCAAGTGTCATTATTTTAGTGTCTCTGTATAGTTTATCGGTGGAAGTTAGAAAGTCGTAGTTGAAAAGAACTTTGATAATTTTATTTTGAGTCACTTGTAGATCGTGAAGTGTTGTCTTAGGAGCTGAACCCCAGACTGGAATTAAATAATTGAAATGCGATTGAACAAGGGAATTGTAAATAATATATCTGGTGCTTTTAGGTATGAACGGTGCAAACCTACGAATAGCTCCAGTGAGGCAAGTTATTTTGGTTTGAATGTGTTCTATATGCTGTTTCCAAGATAAGTCTTTATCTAATATAAGTCCAAGATATTTTTCACAATTCACTTGTTGTATGTCATTATCAACTTTTAAAGATGTATGTGGTTGCATTAATTTATTTTTTGCGGCAAAGATAATGTAACTAGTTTTGGAAGGATTTATAGTGAGAAGATTGTACTTAAACCATACTGAAATTGTGTTCAAATCATTCTGACATCTCTTTAATGCTTCCTGTAGATTACGTTCATAATAAAACAGACAAGTGTCATCTGCATAGAGTGTCAAATGACCGTACAGTGGGTTTTTGTCAATATTGTTGATGTATAGTAAAAATAACAACGGCCCCAGTATCGACCCTTGTGGTACACCATAGTTTATAGTCTGGACACTGCTTATTGCATTATCCAGGTGAACTAATTGGGTGCGATTCTCTAAATATGATTGTAATACTTTGTAGGCAAGGCCCTTTATACCGATATTCTTTAATTTGTTCAACAATATGACATGGCTAATAGTATCGAAAGCTTTTTTGAGGTCGATAAAAATACCGACAGCTATGTTTTTTTGATCAATTTGCTGCTTTAATTTCGTTATGAGATCAATAGTAGCCGTGAGTGTGTTAGATTTGGACCTAAACCCATATTGTTTGCTATTTAAGATGCTATTGCTGTCAAGGTATTCTATTAATCTGTTGTTTATGACGCGTTCGTAAATCTTGGACAGTACTGGTAAGACAGATACAGGTCGATAATTTGAGGGATCTGATTTACTACCTGATTTAAAAATAGGCGTGACTTTAGCGATTTTCAATTGATCTGGAAAAATACCTGTATTTAAGCATTTATTAATATTGCTTGTAAGATCTGTCAGTATAAATTGTTTTATACATTTTACCGTTTTAACATTTATTTTATCAATGCCGGAGCTAACATTATTGTCTAATTTATCAATATAAGTACTTATTTCATCTACGCAACAGGGTCTAAATTGGGTTATTGTATTTAATAAATTGGGAGAGCTACATGTATATGTTTGTGTTGTGTCTTTATGGTATAGAACAGAAATTTTTTGAGCCAATTGATAACCTATTGTTGAAAAGTAAAAATTTAAGTACTCACATATTTCATGCTGGTTTGAGATCTTCTTGTTATTAACTATTAGATTTGAAATGGTACAACCTGATTTGACTTTATTACAAGTTAAAGAATTAATTATTTTCCACATGTTTTTAGGTACTGACTGACACTTATGAAATACGTTATGTTAATATGCTTTCTTTAGTTTTTTTTTGTATACTGTGACATAGTTTCTTTGAATAATGAACTTAAGTTTGATGTTTTCGTTCTGAGAGTCCTTTTTCAGTTGGCGATGCAGTATGTTTCTTTTCTTAACCTCTAATAGAAACTCTTTGTTTATCCAATCATCTCGTGGTAGATTCATTATTTTTGTTCTTCTTGTGGTACATCTTTTAATATTTAATTTCAGGTTATGTTCAAGATCAGTGTAGTTAATTTCAATGTTTTTACTTTTAGTGTATGTAGATTGTAGCTGATTGTAATTTATTGCGTCATATTCTTGTCTAGGTTTAGACATTAGTTCTCTTTTTTCAAGTTCAAGAAACATATCTTTGTGATCCGTTAAGCAAGTATTCATAATTGAAAGGTGAAATGTAGAATTTTCTAGGTTTGTATGGATATGGTCTATAATCGTGGCAGTGTTTGCAGTTTCTCTTGTAGCGAATTCATTTTTTACTACTATTAATAATACTATTATTACTTTTTTTCAGTAGTTCCTGAGATTAGCGCGTTCAAACAAATAAACAAATTTAATTGCAAGTCCTTACCCCGAAAATTATCTAATAAAGATTCAGGTGACAGAAGAAAAGAAGGACGTCAGTATATAGGTGTGTAAAATATGGAATTTTAGATGCAGATAGCACTCGATACAGTAGTATAAGGTACTATACTTTTGATCTTGATTAGAAAAGTTTTCTTTTCTTGTCCATATTTTTAACCTAAATAGAATGAACCAACTATAGACATGTAGTATACAAATAATAATAATACTAATCAAATAATGACAATCGATTATTATTAAAACGATTTAAGATATTTGGAGTAACTTTTATTGCTGCATATTTATCCCAATTATTTTCCACCATTTGTTAAAATATTTATAAGTAAGCAAAGTAGCAGAATCAAGTCATGCAAAAGAATGTAATTCAAAGATCAAGTGCATCCCAATGTCTCTTGGTGAGGTGCGAACGAGTCAAGAAGCCATCTCTCCTATATAAAAAGACACACGAATTTTGATAGCCATCATTCACACTCAGGACTGTGAAGTACTAACATACAGTGAGAACTAAGAAGGGAGACAACTACGAAGATGTACAAGTTACTTGTAAATATCAATTTATAAAACAAAATAGTGTTATAAGAAATAAATACGAGTTGTTTTCGAAACTTTTTGTGGAAGTTTTGTGACTTTAATTCATTATTATTTGAAATAAGCTCAAGATAAGAGTATAATATAAAAGTGCATTTTAATCCGTACGCTAAATAAAGCCTCAAAGTGTATAAAATTTCATAAACTCTATGGATATTGAAGCCAAGTCAAGTAGACTGCCAAGTTTTTTTTGTAAAAGGAATTCCTCCACAATCGAGTGCGGAAATGATACATTGGCGCTTAGGGCGTTACTGTAAAAAATACATTTCAATAAAATGTTGGCAATAGTTGGTTATCTACCCTTTGTTAAAGGATATATTCCTAGTATAATTATATACTACTTTAAATTATCTTTCACAGTTTTGCATCGTCTTGGCAGTATTGAAGAGCCTGACTTCCGCCTCTCACCTGAACACTGACGCTGTGCTTGGGACTCCTGTCCACGCCCCTCAAGCTTACTCTTCGCCAAACGCACATATCCCCATTGTGCGCTATGACAACGAGAACCCAGGGAATGGCAACTACCATTACAGGTAAGGGAGAGGAAGAGTTATCGTATCCATGCGTTTTTGTGAGGTTCTGGATTAATACTGTACTAGAAGAATTTTTATTTGATATTTCGAAAACTTTGAATGAGTTATTCTACTATGATTTGTGTTAATTTCCAAACATATACAACATGGATTTTACAATTTGCATGGTAGTCAGAGGTTTGTACATATTATTATGCATTTCCACTATACAGTGAACCCCCGGTAGTCCGACAAGCATTTTGCAGGGCAGTGTCGAACTATCGAATTTGTCGGATTGTAGAGTACTGCCTAAGACCCCTTATAGTCCGATTTTTTTTACAAAAGAGTACCTTGTAATCCGACAAATTATAGATCCAATGATGATTCTTTATAGTAAATACATATAATGTACTATGAAGTACAAAT
The DNA here is from genome assembly GCA_030578115.1 of Leucoptera coffeella. Lineage (NCBI taxonomy): Eukaryota > Metazoa > Arthropoda > Insecta > Lepidoptera > Lyonetiidae > Leucoptera > Leucoptera coffeella. The sequence continues at coordinate 22,477 of JAMBLF010000380.1, forward strand.
CATACTTCATTATGTACATAATATGTCAAATTTAGTAAACTAAACAAGACAATAGAGAGCTGACGTTTTATTATAAAATTAACGTCATTAATGCTATAAAACTTTACGTTAGAAAATAAAAACTAAGTCAAATTCAAACTAAGGAATCGGAATCAAAACAATAACCTACTCGTCGAGCACAATAATGATTATCCGTACAAGTTGTAACTTGTTCAATCATGCATTAGCGAAATTGTCAAAAAAATATTCAATACATATGTGATATGTATGTAAATAATAGACCATGTCGGATTACAGGGGGTGCCGGACTAGACAGGGGCCGGATTACCGGGGGTCCACTGTAGCAAAAACACTTTATCCACACCAAATTCATTTCTCACTACATATATAATCAGCCCCTCAATGATGAGAGATATTCATGGGACCCTGTATACAGTCACTTAATATTCAATCAAGGATCCTTCTTCAGGTTACGATTCACCTAGTAGACAAGCGACCTACATTACGTTTACGAATTCCTCTGAACAGACTTCCTCACAGTTCCTTCTGTCACCATAATAACTTCTAATACTTCCTTCACAATCCCTTTTCAGCTACGAATCCGGTAACGGCATCTCGGTGCAGGAGAGCGGCTCCCCGGGGGCGGTGGGGCCGGAGGGGGCGGCGGTGAGGGCGGCGGGGGGCTACTCGTACACGGCCCCCGACGGGCAGCTCGTGTCGCTCTCCTACACTGCGGACGAGAACGGCTTCCACCCCGTGGGCTCCCATCTGCCCACGCCACCGCCAATCCCGGAGGCTATACTTAAGTCTATACAGCTTAATCAGCAACATGCTTCTAAGTAAGTATATCAATCAATCAATCAATCAGCCTATGACAGTCCACTGCTGGACGTAGGCCTCCCCAAGGTAACGCCACAAAACACGATCACTCGTGGCCCTCAGCCAACCACTACCAGCGACCTTTTTCAGGTCATCAGTCCACCTGGCAGGGGGGCGTCCTACACTACGTTTACCGAGACGCGGTCGCCATTCGAGAACCGCTTTGCTCCAACGGTCGTCGGTTCTGCGACAGACGTGACCGGCCCACTGCCACTTCAGCTTGCAACATCGATAGACAATGTCTACGACATTGGTTCTCTGCCGAATAATCTCGTTCCGGACTCTGTCCCTTAACGAGATACCCAGCATCGAACGTTCCATTGCTCGCTGAGCGACATGTAATCGGTGAGCCAGCCCGACCGTCATGTTCCACGTCTCGGCACCGTATGTCATTACAGGTAGGACGCACTGATTAAAAACCCTGGTCTTAAGACACTGCGGTAGTGGCGACGAGAAGATATGACGCAACTTCCCGAATGCTGCCCAGCCCAGCTGCACTCTTCTGGAACTCTCACGCTCGAAGCTGTCCCTACCCATTTGCAGAACCTGGCCCAGGTAGACATATTCCTGGACCACTTCGAGCGCCTCTCCACTGATCGTGATCGGCCCCGGGACAACGAGTTCGTTGAACATGACTTTCGTCTTGTCCAAGTTCATCCGGAGACCGACCGACCGTGAGGCAGCGTTAAGACTGTGCAGCATTCCCTGCAAATCCTGCAGCGACTCCGCCATTACGACAATGTCGTCAGCGAAGCGGAGGTGTGTGAGGTATCTGCCATTGACATTGATACCCATCCCAGTCCAATCCAGAGTTTTGAAGACGTCCTCCAGTGCGTTCGTGAACAGTTTCGGGGATATGACATCCCCCTGTCTCACTCCTCTGAGCAACTGTATAGGACTTGTCTTTTGGTTTTGGACTTGAACAGATATCGATGCCACGCTGTATAGGCTCCTCAACACCTGCACATAACGCCAATCGACCTGGCATCGCTGCAAGGATTCCAGAACAGCCCAGATCTCGATGGAGTCGAAGGCCTTCTCGTAGTCCACAAAGGCAAGACACAGCGGCTGGTTATACTCATGAGACTTCTGTATAACCTGCCGCACTGTGTGGATGTGGTCTACGGTACTAAAACCTTTTCGAAATCCGGCCTGCTCCGGCGGCTGGAAGGCGTCAAATCTTGAGGCCAGACGATTTGTGAGCACTCTCGAGAACAACTTGTAGACGTGGCTTAGGAGCGCGATAGGCCTATAATTCTTCAATAGGGTCTTGTCTCCCTTTTTGAAAAACAGGGCCACCACGCTCTCACTCCACGCCGTCGGGGTAGTCCCATTAGCTATGACGGAATTAAATAGGTGCTTGAGCTTCTGCAGGACTGGAGCTCCTCCCGCCTTTAGAAGCTTAGAGGTTATTCCGTCTTCGCCGGGAGCCTTCCCATAACGAAGTTGTTTGAGAGCGCTCCCAATTTCGTCTTCGTCCACGAGCGGGAGATCATCAGTGTAGTGGCGCACCAATGTGGCTCTTGGGTCCTTCGCATCAGGTGGAGGCTTCGGGGCATGCGAGGAGTATAGATGGCCGTAAAAGCCCTCAACCTCGTTTAGAATCCCCGGAATTGAAGTGACGGTTCTGCCCTCTGAGGTTTTCAGCTTCGTCAGATCAGATGTACCCATTCTTTTGCTGAAGACTTTCGACCCCCGAAGTAAGTATAAGAAGAACCAAAACTTTGATACCTTTGTCTAACGTAACGTGGCCCACGTAACTAAAAAGTCACTGGCTGTCACCTATCTAACTATGGGGCGATGAGTACCAATTTGCTGCCAATATTCTATAGAGATTCCAACAGCTGTGGTGCGTAATCAGGTATAACGTATATCGTCGAGTTTCATTAAAAAGATAAAAAGGGGCATGTGTGTATAAATAGATGCTCATCGTAGTCAAAGTCTTAGAATATTCAGGGAACGAACATAAACGATGAAAATTCAAGAAGTTTTTTTAAGACTTCGTAGATATCCAGCGAAGATATTCAGATAATATCACTTTGAGAAAAGAGACTTGGTCGGAAACTTTAATTGAATCGAGTCGTTGGATAAAAGATATGGTGCTGAATTTCGTGTTAAAGTTACTTTTCCAGTCTGGGTCTATTCTGAAACCTAACTAAACCTTTATTCTCGACTCGGACTCGAGAAACATATAAAGACTGATAATCTATTAACTTGTATTCTCTTTCTAATTCTTTACGATAGTATTTAGTAATGATGACCAAGGATATTTAAGGATAATTTCCATCCCAAAAGTGATAAAAGTGTCACTTCTTATGTGTGTTATTCCTGATTTAATCACGTATACCACTACACTACATTATTTTTGTTTGTTTCAGTGATGACGGATCCTACAGAGAACATGCGAGTGACGATGGTGGCTATCATTATTAAAGAAAATGTAGTGAAGTCTTCAAGAACTGATCGTTTATGACTATTGAATTCTATATAAATTATATGTTAGAGTACCCGCCACATAAGGTGGCAGTAGCCAAACTTGGAACTAAATTTGACGTTTCCGCCATTGCGTGTTATTTTGTATGAAAGGTAAATTTAGTATTATCAGCGTTGTGTTTTTTGCCCACTCTTTGTAATTTTTATGTTTGTTAAGGGTGATTATAATAAATTGATTTCTGGAGTTTCTTGTTAGTTCTTCTCCAAGGGTCTCCGCTGAACTTCTTCTTCTCAATCGTTACGCTCTTATCAGAGCGGTCGTGGTCTTCATGACGTGGCATCTTGAGCAGCCGAAATGGTTGGTGAACTAACCTCGGTAAAAATATGTAAAAACAATGCTCTGTGCCATGTTTGAAATAGTTTTTTTACATACATACATACACATCACGCCTGATTCCCTGTAGAGGGGTAGGCAGAGATCACGGATCCCCATTTGTCCCGATCCTGACAGACCACTTTCGCTTCATTGACATTCATACATTCTCTAATACACTCTCGGCGGTTATAGGTACTCCTAACGTCACCTTTTTTCAATATAGCGTCTATCTGACTGTTACATATATGTCTTATTAGGCCGGCCCCTACGTAACCGCCCTTCCACTTCACTCATATATATTCCTTTTGTCAATATATAGTTTTTTTAATTTGTACTTTGATCATAAAATAACTTTCAAAGAGAGCTTATGATAGGGCCTATTTTGAATAAAAATATTTTGACTTTTGACTTTGGTATATTAATTTGTTTTATTTGAGTTTATAGCTCTGCAACCAAAGATCGTTACAAATGAAACCTCAATATAATGTATCGAGCCGTATGGCACAGTGAGTGCTAGTTTTGGCGTGTTTACTGGCAACACTGGATTACGCGACTGTGGCGACGCCTCCAACTGCCACCTTATGTGGCGGGTACTCTACAATATTCTCAATAAATAATTTAATCACATAAAATTTTATTTTTTTATTTTTCATTTTTGAAGCGAAGAGTTGAAATAAAATAACGTGTTTATGGTACACAGTGACAGACTAGTAGTAACATACGCAAAAAAAAAGGAAAAAAACACACGTATATCCAGATCCAATTGATATGATCTTTATATCACTTAATAGAAACGGATATTATCTTGGAAACCGGAACACACTCAGATCAAAATGTCAATTTCCTATATTTCTCATATCTAGTCAACTCCAACTTTCTTCGACTCGTTTTTCAGTCCTCGGTCGGTCGTTCGGATTATAGGATTGTTTTGAAAGAGAAAATTGAGATTATAAGTTTTCTTATTTGAGATCACATATTCTGTCAGCTATGTACGAATATACATACATGTAAAACTTTAGATAACCAGGCATTTCTTTTCGTTACAGACAACTTTTTGTTGTGAATAAATACAATTATATAGTGATAGCGTTAAAGAGGAATAGTTAGTTTTACTCACGATGTTTTCCTTCACAAAAGTAATCGAAGGTGCATTTCACAAAAGTACTTTTATTGTACAAAGTTACATAGAAAATTAGAAAGCTGCATTTCCATTAGTACATGTTCCGAGGTTTAAACCCTTTACCTAACAATGCCGACTCAAGTCCGACTGTCTGAACTACGCCAAATTGACAACCCTGAGCCACCAAAACTTAGTTACATATCTCATGTAATACCAAACAACAGAGCTGGTTACATTCTTCCCAAGACCCAGTCGACGAACGTTTTAAAATCCCAGACTACAAGAGACGAGGGTTAAAACTCTTCGTAATAAAATCTTCCATTATTGTTCCCCAAGATTATGCAAAGCGTTGCCAGCGGTTCATCTAAAGGCAAGTTGTCTCTTAACGCTGTTACGTTTCCATTAACACAAGGGCTTAACTTTTGCCATTTGTCGCTTCTTACTTGGAAATGCACTTTGCTTTAACTACGACTTTACAACAGCCAAGAAGACGGGATATTATTCTAGACTGTAAAGGAAAGTATTGTGGAAACCTACCTTTTACTGTATAGGTTGTCAGTCTCTGTGAACAGTGAATTTACCAACTAACCTATCACGTTGAGCCCATACTGAAACGTTTGCTTCGAGTACGCATAAACTTTCGTATTGGCGATAGTGGTCAATTAACTATAATATCCTTCTTGTAAAAAGGCAACACTTTGAAAATTGAGCATTAAGGTCAAATATTTTTATTCAACATAAGTACAAGTACAGTACATTCATTGAAAGTCAAAACATTTGCCTGACACTGGTTGTCTCTTAGCATTGAAATTCTACCGTTAGTTCTACAAAAGAAAATGTACACAAAATCTTGGAATTAGAGATACTAAAAAAGGTTGACGTTAGATGTAACTGTAAACGCTGAGCGTGTATGAGGACAAATGGGGATAAGTTTTGTCTGAGGTAGCCGCTGCTGGGAAACGACTGTGATGTGTGATAAGTTTGTATGTAATCTTGTAGTTAAAACTACATGACAGTATAATACTGTGCCATTATGTAATATTTGTCCTTAGTTCTATAGTCGTCTCCTACGATATGCTAAGACGCAGTGTAACTGATTAATTTTTTATTTAGGCACCAGTCCAGTATAATTATTTTACTGAAGTAATTATGTTTCAGATTTTCTATGTATTAACATATTTTCCAATTTATATACGGTCAGCTTGAGTAAGATTCCACATCTTAAACATACAGTCAGCCTACGACATGTAAATCCTTTTAGGTGCTGATATTTATTTTATATTAGAAACCTACGTAAATTGTTCTTACTCCTACATGAGTTGTATGTACACTAAGCGTGGGCAATTTGATTTTAATAGTGTTATCAGTTATAAATATAATTAATTTACTTAAAAATAGCAGATGTTATTGGCAGGTATAAGTGGTAAGAAAGTTTAGGGTTGAAATCCCAACCTATTTACCATAGTAAATATTGTACACTTCTATTTTTTATTATGTAAGATATCTATGTACATTTTGTTAAACTTTTGCTATGTGTGTAAACAAACCTGATAATGAGTAATAGTCATCCTATATGATGATCGATCACGCAGAATTCAATTACTGTCATTAAAAGTGATGTCGTTTGAACCATATACCACTTGACACAAAATGTTTAAGATATATTTAGGAACCTCCCACTACCTCGCAAAACATGTGGTTTGCATGCATACACACATAAATAAATTCACGCCTCTAAGTCTCTAATAGGCTAGGCAGAGACTATCGATCGCCATCTGGAATGATCATGGCAAATTTCTCTTGCTTTACTCACACTCATTATCCTTCTCATACATGCTCTTCTGTTCTTCACACTACGTTAGATATGTTTTAAAAATATATAAGGATTTTCAATGCAAAACAACAGATTTATAATATATATGCATTTGTATATTCATCTATATATTTACACTAGCTTTTACAATACTTAAGAATGGAAGTAAAAATACTGATTGATTTATACATGGTCTAAAATAACTAATCTATAAATGAATAGCCTTATTTATATCTGACACGAAATGACGTACATATATGTGAAGGATAATAGATAATTATCCACTAATGTGATTGTACTTTAAAGCTGGTTGATATCTTCCGAATTTCCCTTTGGCATTTAGTAGAAACCAGATCGTCTGAAAATAAAAAAATATTATTTATTAATTTGTAAGAGAATGACTTAACATTGCAAAGCTCGACTTTAATAATTATAATACAATTCACTACTTTATCAATATATCGTCTAATATATACGTCAGTTTACAAGCTCGATTTAGGACATTGTATTTTTCCAATATATTTAATTTAGTATTCTCTACAAGCTGAAAATATCTAACGCCTGTCTTATGTTATTCTCTAATATCGACGTCTAGACAGTTATTGCCTGTCACTGTTGATAAGGCGCTTGATACATAATAACAAACGTACAAAAGGTTGACTCTTGTTAGAGCTTTCTAGCTACGACATACGGAAAAGAAACATTACTAGTTAACATTTGTTTGTATTTACGTTCCTCATAATGATTTACAAGCATGTAACCCGCGACCCTGACGTTTAATATTAAAATTATGTATTATCGGGGATAAATAATACCAGTGCAGTGCTGTGGATTTGTCTACAGCAATATACCTATGCAGTTTTTATTATGCAAGTTATATTATGTTCAGCCAGATGTCTGTGAGCCCCAAACTTAATTAATTCGTAATTCTTTTCTTAATTTATTTAGATTTATTTAAGTATACTCACTCATAAGCCTGCCTGGCGCCAGCGGGTAGAGACCTGAGGATCTCCTCAGGGATTGGCGGCGGCGTGGGCAGATGAGAGCCCACGGGGTGGAAGCCGTTCTCATCCGCAGTATAGGAGAGCGACACGAGCTGCCCGTCGGGGGCCGTGTACGAGTAGCCCCCCGCCGCCCTCACCGCCGCCCCCTCCGGCCCCACCGCCCCCGGGGAGCCGCTCTCCTGCACCGAGATGCCGCTGCCTGTGTCGTAGCTACAGGGAAGAAAAAGAAAAGAGAAGTTAAAAGGGTAAATTTTATCATAATCCTAGTAAAATTAAAAGAAAGAAAGAAAAATAGTTTATTCACTGCATTAGGACACAATACAAACATTATAACAATAAAATGGAAACCTTGCAAAAAAAAAACTTAAAAATGCATTAAAAACTAAATTACTTCCACTTCGTTTAATTCCTTTGGATTGGACCAGAACCTCGGCGATACAGTATCTCCTAGGTCACTTATCATTAGTGACAGGTTGCTAGCCCATCGCCAAATAGATTATATTTACCCGTATTCCATTGGTCGTCTCCTACGACATGCCGGGAGGAATGGCAGCTAGTAAGCATTCTTTTTACGTCACAGACATATTCATTGTATTTTATAACTAAGCCAGTCTCGTTGTTTTTTTTTTATTTAGAATGGGATTGCTCTTGGCCCGTACTAATCCAAGTAGTTGTGTGTCCTTGTATTTCGGATTAAATGAACTACTATTTAATTTATTTATATATTACTAATAAATGATAGTTGTAGTAGTCTCTCAACCTAGTAATGCGCAGAAAATAATGATCTTGAATGGTGTGTACATATGTATAGACGACTAATAATTATGAACGACTTAAAATTATAAGTACTCGTACTTCTAAATACTCATCACGCCCGTGTCACTTTATAAGGATAGCTAAAGTCTTAGCATTAATGAAGTGCATCTTGTCCTTGCGAATGAGTCACTTAGGTCTATCCTACACATAAAAGTTCAATGTTAAGTGCGAGTAATTAGTTATATCACAAAACACAATGGGCTGCCAATTGTAAACGGGCCTACACTCGGATTCATCTCAATGGCACATTCCTTTAAAGTTGTAAACGATTCAATGATATTAGATATTCAAAAGATTAATGTTGGATGATGGGATTACATGGAATGGGTGTCATCAATGAGTTAAGAGTAATTTAAGATATAATTTCACAAAGATAAATTGCATTAGTATATTAGGATTGTTTATGTGTAGAATGATAAAATATGTACAAACAACCGCCGAGCTTTGAGATTACTACAACTAGCTCAATGATATCAGATTTGAAATGTTGTATAATTGAATGAACTGTAATTTTATTTGTTATGTAATCTAATTATTGTCTATGAATTCTATTGTATGTTGAATATTGTATGTAATTGATGTAGATGTCTCAATAAAGATATTATTATTATGTACAGTATAATACCATGACATCTAAATGTTAGAACCAAATGACATTATTCCAAGATATGTAATATATCCTAATAGTTTATGTAAATATTTTAACGAGTTTAAAAAAACAGATTGTATCCTGTGACTGTATTCCTAGTCAAAGTAATTAAAACTTGAATTACTACCAATTTTTTGTCACACTACCAAACATTACTAATGAATAACAGAAGGAGATTACTGTATTTCACATACCTATATAAACTCAACATACTACAATTTATATATAATTTACGTATTTCTATAACCCCAAATATTCTTAACAAGGAGTTACCCTATAAAGTCTATTTTTTCCTTCTCCTTAGTTACCTTCCTAGACACGACTGGCAGCTAATTATCCTTCTACTTACATCCGAGATATAACACTGTATATTAAAACACATTTACGAAATGCATCGAATTATACAGTGAGGGAAAACATCGTGACGAAACCTAACTGTTCATAGGACAGGTAATACTTAGTGCTTGTAAATGGAGACATGGCTGACCACCTGTCACATTGAGTACTAACTATCTGGCCAACACGTGGGTTCGAGGTGTCCATAGAATTACTACCTTCGCAATTGCGGAGATTGTAACCTGAACCTCTGACTACCCCGCAAGGGTTAATGGTCGTGAATGCGTTTGTTTTGTTTGTATTAAAAAAGAGTACCTGTATCTGTAGGAGCCGTCGCCATTGTTGACATTCTCGTAGTGGTATGGCAGGGGCTCGGGATACGCGGACCTCGCTTGCGCAGAGTAAGTTGGGGGCCTCGAGTAGGGACCCAGGAGACCGCACGAGGCAGCCCCCACCACAGCCAAGAGTACCTGAAACAATCGATCAGCCTGCTGCAGTCCACTGCTGGATATAGGCCTACTCAAGTAGGAAAAGCAATGAATGATTGATAGTTAACTATAGTAAAGAAATTGGCATGTTAGTGACTAAAAAAGTTGGGATAGTGGACTGTACATAGCTTTGGATTTACATAGCTATAAGTTTACTTATAGCTTAATACTTTACAAAATATTGGCCAAATTTCTCTAAACCGATGTTTTAACTCATAGTATGACCCAGTGTGACAGATGACCTATCCCGGTTAAACGACAATGATAATTACTTATTCATAATACATCGCAGTTGATTTCATCAGAATATTACTTCATTATGCGTAGTTATTACCAAATTAATGCAATGGTTTAATCAAGATCAGACTAAGACTTTCTTAGTAATCAGAAATATGAGTTACCAGATTTAGATCATACAAAGTCAAGGGTTCACCATATATTTAGTGTCTTGTAATTAACAAGTACCTCTGATTACCATGGTTTCTACTAATTAATGAACGCTGTATACTCTAAGATAATTAGCGCTAATTATGACTTGAATTAATTCGTAGGTTCTGCAGTTTTTAGGAATAATACTAGCAGTTATAAGATGGCTTTCGGTAAATTGATATATAATAATAGTTATATTGTATAAAAATGATTACTATGTTAACTTGATCGAAAATATTAAATTGATCTATATCGGATATGATTTTAATGAATGTTGTTAATTATCAAATCATTTATAATTTGTTTAGGTACATTTATACACTAAATAATCAAACTGTTAATTAAATAAATTAAAAATAAATCGTTAGTCACAATACCTAAATCTCAACTTACCACAAACTTGATCATGATTATTTATGTTTTTTTATGAGGAGATGTGATCTCTTAGAGTGTCAGGATGCGTGTGATGCTGTGTGCTGGAGCATCGTCGTTTTATATGACGGGATGCCCTTTCGTCGTTTGTTTCACCTTGTCGCCTCACATTGTTATCATCCGAATTGACGAAGAATGAGCTTTTTTAACGGCACAAGCCATGGGCGATGGCGAGTGAATAAATCTTAGGAAACTAGGGGAGTCAATAAACAGTTGTAGATTAAAAATAAAGCTGCCAGGGTTATAAGTTTATTTAGGATTTGGGATCTAAGGTTCTTATTTCGATTTCCAACAGGCTCTGTAAGCAATACTCGCAGTAATTGAAATAATTATAGAAATCATTTATTGAAAAATAACATTCCGCAAGGAAAATGGGCAAGTAGACTACCAAATATTTTTTTTCTTCTCGACATATTCAAGAGACAATATCCAAGAGACGTCTTAAGAATTGCATTACAACTTCCATAGTACTTAGTAAAGTTACAAATGACCCAGCATATATAATATTAGTAATGTTAACCAGAGGGATGATAAATTATAATTCCACTGAGATATTTAACCGCTCCCTTCCTATCTTGGACCACCCGTAAATCGAAGTCAAAAATCATAGTTGAGCTATGACGCCTTGCGTATGCGATGTTTTATTCACATTAGGCATGCAAGGTGAAGATTAACATCCGATTATGCACATGTGGTTACATCAAAAGTCTAGTTGGCAACGATTGGCACATAACTGTCGCCCAATTAAAGGCTTTTGATTTAGAAATGACACATTCAGATCATATTTCTGCATATTTAGACCATTAGTATGCGACGTTTGCCAAATTTTTAAATGTTAAGTTTAGCTAACTGACATTACCGGGCCTATTAATATTTGGCTTAGGGTTCGATCCCCGGTTGGTGTAACTATGTGATTAAAATACTTATATTAGTATGTTGCATATACGAGTAATAATGTGCTTATTTTCTATTCAGAGTAGATAGACCATCCATGATATATATTTTAGAATACTGATGACAGACCCATCACCAAATAAATACCATATACTGCTAGACTATTAGTTTTCTTCTATGGCATATTATGAGAGGAAATAAATCTATTTGGCATTATGTTAAGCCTAGAATAACACAGGACATAGATATAGCTTTGGATTTATAATGGTGTATTCACTATCTGTGCTACTTCGACTACTACTCTAATCTCTGTGAAGGCAGTCAGAAAGATGAGTGAGTAAATACTATTTCATCATAAACAATATAACTTAATACAAATATCACAGATAATATAATACTACACAAATATGTTAAACATCTCTCATCCATCATTTATTATAGACGATATATTTCTGTCACCATCAGTAACCACGATACAAAGGTGGGTTTTCTGTTAGCAAAACTTTTTAATAAATACTAATAATAATAAAAAGCGTTCATTTACAGCCACAAAAACATACACACTACCAAACATTTACAATTAAAACTTTGAAACTAGAGAATACAACTTGCGCATGTTACTTTCGCAGCAAAAGGGTTCCAACTCAGCTGGGTATGTTATGTTTGAAAGAAACGCAACGCTAGTTTTATGTCCGAACCATTGTAGAAACGACACTAGTTACTCAGCCTCTGTCTAACCTTACGAGATAACAATCGTGATTATGACTTGTTTGTATGATTAACCGTGAAACGAGGAAAACTAACTTTAAAAGTTCAAGTTTCTATTCTCTACGTGAGTGTACAGAGTCAATGTCGCAAGTAGGAGGCATTTGATGGCTAATCAGTTTCAGTTAGACTTTTACAAGTAAAGTGGATTTTTCTTGTTGAAATGTAATTTGTTTGTTTAAACAAAACTTACTGTAGGTGTTAATGAGTCAGTTTTATGTAGGTAACACGAGTATGCAATGCTGCAACACATTTCTACCAATATACGAGTATACTTATAATTCTTTTCGGTGTGAAGAATGCTTCGGAGCTATAGCATTTGTTCTATTAACTACTGTTGTTGTGGTACCCTGATGTGATAAGTTATGTAATAATGCTATATGTCGACATAAATTTACCCCAATATGTATAAAGTTAAGAGCCAAACTAGAAGGTAGAGTGGACGAGTTGAGCCGCGTAAAACATAAACAGAACAAATTGGAAACATTATTCTCAAGTGTATGTACTCAGCGTGAAGAATAGAAGAGTATATTTATGAAAAGGTTATTGGGTGTGAGTGAAGCAAGGGAGATTTATCAGGATCGTTCCAGGCAGCGATCGATAGTCTCTGCTTATCCACGTAGAGACACTGAGGCGTGAATATATGTCTGTATGTATGTAATAAAATGAGGGTTGCGAAGGCATTATTATGGAATGGTAACTATAGGATTTTAGGCCATCAGAATGTGTTCTATTGAAAGTTTGTCACAAGATCATTGGAGTTCAAAGCTCTGATCTCTACCTATACCGATTTGAGGGAGATGTGCTTTCATGTTTATATAGTCGCATCTCAACGCCTGCCATCTGATGCTTAGCTAATTTGTTTAATGTTTACTTTGAGCACGTTGTTGAGTGACACAGCTTCATACTATAAGGAACACGATTACAGTACAAAAATCTGCCAATCAATATACTCGTATTAACAGGGGCTTATTCGACTCTCCAATTATGTATATATCGATCTATTTATGTAAAAGAGGTAATAAGTTACGGTCCTCTATTTCACTTCAGATTAAATTTTATCGATATTAAGCAATTTGTCTGTGTAACGGACGGATGATCACTCAGGTAATCAACAACGGTTGTTTTGAGCACAAAATAATATACTGTTTGAGTAAAGGGAATAAATGAATCGTAGAGGAAGTCTTTATATAACGAAATTAAGATTTAGTATCTGTGAATTTCTTAGGTATGGTATTAACTATTTGGTGAAACCTAGCTTTTGAATGACTAACCTTCGTAAATACAGGATTGACTATTATATTTCTATTTGATATTTCTAGATTCTGACTTTTTTAAATGTTTTAAAATCATAAAGAGTTGGTATATAAAAATCGGCAGAGTACCTCGTGTTAATAATTTACAAAGTGTTTACTGTAAACTGACTTCCTTGTTTGTATAAACCGATGAAGACGTAGGAACGTTCGACTCTTTTTGGCCCAGCTCCAATGGCCAAAGTACCTGCCTGTTGCCTTAATGCGATATTTGCAATCTGCTGAAGTTCAAGAGTAAATGGACGGGGCAGAAGGGTACCTTCGTAAGCAGTCGTGGTTTAGGGCAATTTAATGGGTGCGTTATACGGCGATACGGTTCACTACCTATCACGTTGGTTGCTGTCTATCTAGTGATACGCGGGCTTCGAATGACCCATACCTAACATGCCTTCGAAATTTCGGAGATGGGCATTCAAGTCTCTGACTACCCCGCCATAAAAAAGGGAGTGTGTATACACAAGTCATGAAGCGTATGTATGTATGTATGTAATGGGTGCGTTTTGGTGTACTTACTCTATAAATATAGAGTGGGAAAGGTGAGGCATAGCTCAGGTGGCGAGGGCAAAGAATTAAGAAACATAATATTATAAAATATATAGGAAATTAACAAAAATGTACAATGTACATTTTTTGTAAAAGAGAGCAAACCTGTTTGAATTTCTAAGTATGCAGTCATTCTAATCAAGGCATTATGGCCCTCTTCACGATTGCAGAGATGCTAATTCTTGAAACCCATCTATTTTTAATATCAATGTTTATGTGTATCTTTTGTAGTTTTAGCTTCACTTGTAGCTGTTACATGTCCCGAAAATTATGAAGGTACCATTTAAGTCTAAGTACGATAATTATAAAAAATATCTCTTAACATACGTAGCTAACTTTCTGCTTACATTGAGGCGTGTCTCGTTGAAGTGTGGAACGAGCGAGCTTGATTGAAGCAAAACAAATGCCAAACATTCCATTACTCATATCGTAAAGTATCGAAATCGATTCAATATCGTCCGAGCACTTTGTACTAGGTATTTCTGGAAAATTCCATTATAGCTCTTTTTTTCTCGGAAAATATTGTAGATTTTCCATTTTCTCGTATAACTTTTTGAGCGATTTTTTTTATTTGTTTGGTTATGGCAAGGCCATACGGCGTTTCTGAAATATCTTGAAGCTGCCCCTCATCATATAAACTATGTTTTTGGTTATTGCAATTCATTCTTACATATCGTCGGTACTTTTAGCCAAGGCGTCATATCCACTGCGCTGCAACCATGTTTATCTATCGCACTTACATACAAACACACTAGCTGCATTATCATGGATTTCGGAACCAGGAATTTCCATATAATAACTAGAATTTAACTTACGTTATTTAAGAAAAACCTTAGAAATATCGAGACTTCGGAAGCTAATTAAAGTAATTTTCAAGTCTGAGAACATAAAGTAATCCATTATAATTTTATAAATACCTCTTTCATTTTGACATGCAGGTAACAGTGAGCAGATAGTCACCTTGACATGTTCCGGCGCCACCGCTCCTTATGGCGCCCGAAATAAGTTGCACACACATTGCAGGGAATTGCTCAAATGAGAGTTAATCGCTTTGCATTATTAATCCTTGTACAGTATGAACATATGTACGTATCAACGGCTTTATTCTACGGCTTTAAACATAGTTGGATACAGAACGTAATCCCCCGAAAAGCTTTTGTCTCATTCAGCTTTATTTGGTAATGTGACAATACAATACGATAATTGTATCTATTTTATTAAATCGATTGAATACAGCTAAGTGTGGGCAAAAATTTGTTAGCGTCTGAGGTTCTGCTCATTACAAAAGAGATGACACGACGTGGATTTTCTGCTCATTCCAAGGAGATTGGAATACGTGAGTATGTGTTCTGTTTTCGTTTCTATCATTTACACTTTTTTTTTTAAAACGAATACATCTCACTTCTTCTAAGACTAGACCCATGCTCATCAAAGACTTCCCGGCATGTCGTAGGAGACGACTAAGGGACTTAGGTTAAATGAAATCTATTGAGCAATGGGCTAGCAACATATCACCAATGATTCAAGTGACATAACAACCGCAATATTCCTGCTCAAAGGTGACCTAGTAGATATCATTGTGTCACATCGAAAGAAATTAAATCACGTAAATGTATGTATGTATATGTAATGTATACTACTAAGTCAACTCTTTAGATATTATCTATCATCTCTACCCTGAAAACCCTCGCTGGTGATACATGGAGCAGCCTGGAGCGAAGAGTCCACTTTCCTCGATTGTGACGGCCTTGGGATTCGCTCGTCATCGCGCTACGCGGCGTCAGAGGTGATGAAACGCGCGACAAATCGGCGGCATTCCTACGCACCGTTAGCCCTCAGGGTTGGCACAGGATCGGAGTCCAAAAAAAAGTTGTAAAATTGAAATAGAATGAGTATGCTGGTAGCTGAAATAAATACGATGAAGTTTAGCGACTTGGTATTTGAAACGTCCTTGGATTCATCAAAGGCCGAAGGAACCAATAATTTGTTTGAAACCTATGACTACTATTAACAAGAACTCTCTATCAACAACACTCCAAAACGGATGAAAGTCATGATTAGGGGGTATGTTTATAAGTCGTTAGCTGTATGATTAGGCACAAAATTGCTACGTAGGTTCTAAACTAATTCAAGGACATCTTTTAGAATACTGCACCTACATGCTCCATCCGACATACGTATCGCCAAATCATATCTTATAATAACTTTAACTTAGTTTAATTATTAAATCCCCCATCGATGACCCTAGCTCGCATGCACCCGGACACAAGGTGTTACGAAATGCATCAAAATGCGTGCAACCATTGCACAAGCCACCCGCACGAGCTAAGCACTCGCATCATTCCTTACTTAGTTCCTTAGCACTATGTTAGACTGGGACTTTAAGACTGTGATCAGCTGCCTTTTCTCTCGAATCATATGACTGAGGGTTCCCATACGTTTTAATGACTAATTATTATGTGTTTTTTTCATTGTTAAAATTAGGTGTAGTTGTGTTTGACCAACAACCATTAATAAATAATATTTTTATATGTTTATTTTAGTTTCTAAATATGAAAAGTACTTTCGATTTTATTGTCTGCTTTGGACTTTTATAGGTCTGAACACACGTGTATTTCAGTAGTTACCTTTCTGCTCAACAACTCAACAGAAGTATCAAATTTCTGAGGTAGCTAAAAGCAAACGGTAATTTACAGTCGCTAACGGTGAGGGAAAACATCGTGAGGAAACCTGCCTATCCCTCAGGATAGGTAATAGTCAGTGCCTATATACGGCGATACGGTTCACTACCTATCACGTTGTAATGACCCATACCTAACATGCCTTCGAAATTTCGGAGATAGGCATTCAAGCCTCTGACTACCCCGCCATAATAAAAAAGGGAGTGTGTATACACAAGTCATGAAGCGTATGTTATTTTTATGTTTTTATGCTAAAAGCAAACTTAACATGATAGTTACCTTATCAATCAATCAATCAGCCTGTGCCAGTCCACTGCCGGACGTAGGCCTCCCCAAGGGTACGCCACAAATCACGATCACTCGTGGTCCTCAGCCAACCACCTAGCAGGGGGCGTCCTACACTACGTTAACTGAGTTACGATCTATTTAAATCTTAAACTGGGATAGGGCTATCGAAGTATCATATATCCTCTTACATAGTACAGCAATAGAGATTACACCTATTCTGAGAGCTCACCTCCATTAACCTCCCCGGGCATCAAACGCGCGACCTTAGGTGGGCAGTGATCCCTTTTAAAGGATAAGATTACTAACACCAATTATATTATACCGAACATGTTAGACAATATACACTAGAAGGGTAACGTTAGAAGCTATACATACATATACTCACGCCTCTAATTATCAAACGAGATAGGCTGAGACTATAGATCGCCACCTAGAAAGATCTTGACAAATCTCAAACACTTCACTCACACCCATTAACGTTCACTTACATGATCTGCTGTTCTTTACGCTACGTACAATAGCCTTTAGAAAAATGTTTCCATTTTGATATAATATGTTTGTATAAATAGTCTATAAATAGGTTTTTTAGTGTCAAAGGCAAAACAATACGACCGATTTTACGACCATGACCCCTTAAGGGGTAGTAAGAGGTTCGTGTACCATTACCGCAATTGCAGACGTAGTAATTCTATGACTCACGTGTTGACCAGATACCAGACTCAGTACCCAATAGTAATCTCAGTAGTCGTCTTACAACATGTTCGTAAGTGCATTGAACAAAGTAACACAATAAAAGCCAATCTTTCCACAATAAACCCGGAATGCGGGGCGTCGCTTCGAGAGGCATTATTTCGTAACGACACTCATAATCCATTGGAAAGTGTGCTGCGAGTGTGTATGGCGAACGGCATTGCCAAGGTCGTTTCACTGGAGCCAGAGAGCGTCTTTGTGACGTCATTTATCTCTCCACATATATATGTATGTATGTGTGTGTCTTGGTCATATTTTGGGGAAATACGAGAAATGAAACTAGGATTTTAGTATGCTATGCTTATGCTAAGCATATTGTAACACGGGATATGAAACGATATACATATATGTAGTTCTTCAAGACAGGATCTAACCCTTGTATTGTTATAATAATGTATGTGAACCTATATGGTTTATACTGTGACAATCACATGCACATGTTATGCGACCTAGTTTGAAAGTTAGAATGAAAATGTATTGTATGGTGTATGTTTTTGTGGTAGCGAACAAATGCTTTATTTTTATATCGTAATAGAGGACAAAACACAAAATTTTAATATGCTTTTATCTTATCCGAAGTAATGTTCTAAGTTCCTAGGATAGTCTAGAATAGATATATTATCAATTTGTTTTTTCTTTTCAAGTTTCATTATTATTTTTTATTGTAAATAATAGTTTTATTCACGTATGTTGTTCGTAAATCAATTTGTTAGAGCTTCACATTTCGTTGAATATTTTCTTTGCTGTAAGTTTATCAATAATTTAGATATGCATGACATTTTACTTATTTCCGACACAAATGTATGCAAATACGAGCAAATCCATTACCAAAGCTACTTTAACTATTGCAATTCATCAAGATCAAGCCCTAAACAGGTCGAGCGTTCCGCTACGAATGAAAAAAGCCAAAAACTATGCCACGAACGGTATTTTATAACGTTGCATAACTAAGTCATGTCATAAATTATGATAATTCGAAGAAACAACCGTAGCAGTGGTTCAGTGGGTCGCGGAGTGAAGTATGGCGAGCAGTTAAAGGCCCGTTAGAGGGGACTGGGGCTCTATGCCTGATTTGTCATCGTCACTTGGCATGGGAATGCTTTTGGGCTTTTGGGCCTTTGGTACAAGTGCACGGAAGGTAAATGAAGCGGGTTCAGTGATGTGGTAGGGGATGATTTGGAAAGTGAAGGTGTCAAAGCCTACCGAAAGTATGTCGCAGAAAATAAAACACAGTAGAACCAACATGTAAGAAATATAGAGGAACAGTCATTTTCATGTCATTCACGTCTTCACGTTCTTACGGGATAGGCAGAGAATATCGATCCCCCGGAACGATCCTGACAAATATCTCTTGCTTCTGATCTTTTTACCAACAATTTTGTAAAAAGATATTTCATCTCAACGGAATATGATATAATATGTATAATCAATACAATATAATAATTTTTCATAAACTTACCTATACAAAAGGTTAGGTAGTCCCCGACCGCACGAAACACCACTATGCTTATAGTTTGCGTTAGGCATTAACAATGGCGGTCCTGAGCAAACAAATCTGTTGCCATGCCAACGGGACGTCAGTGAGGGATTAGTGAGGGTATTGGTCCAATCCATCAACGGAGAATGCCACGAGTAACGGTCCCTATGACAAATATTTAAGAGCAACGGGTTCTGAGATTAACAATTGCACCCATTATGTTGGATATTAGTGGCCTACTTAATACTGACGCGGAGGAGTCGACGTTTTCAGTTCCTTAGTTTATTGGCTTAATTTTTGGTCTTTAAAATTTGCAAAGGGCAAAGGCAAAGGGGAGCCTATATCTTCTTACAGTGTGTTGTGTTATCAATATTGCAAATATTCACAAAATACAGACTTCTTTGCTCCTGAATACTCCCGAAGTATAAAGAAGTTTAAAGTGTCTTGATATTCATATTTAGGGAATTAGTGTAAAATTATATTTAATCTAGTATTTAAGATGTTTTTTAATATAATGCTAACTTCATCAATTCTAAACAAATACCATACAATAATAATAAAGCTTTACTTTTATTCTGTGATATTGATAAAACGCGTTGGGTGCTTATAAACCTCACTGTGGTCTTTCAAAACTGACCACACTGATACAGACTACAGATAATGTGGCCATGTCACAACCAACTCGAATAATTTAAGACTATGGTTAACTGTATACAGACATTACATCCTTAAATCGCTTTTTTAACTCTCAACATAACTGTAAGGCACTCGTAACATTAAGATTACATTGTAGTACTTGAATTACAGTTACATATACACACTCATGAACATAATCTTTCAAAAGAAAAATCAAAAAAGCTTTCAAAAGAATCTTTTGTTACATTATTATCTGGGGCCCAAGTCTACTAATGCGTTTTAGTATAAACGTAGTTCAATATCAAATCAGTATTAGTGTGAAGTTGGTAGTGTATTAGCAAAAGCGTCAACTATCACAAATGGCGAAATTTGACACTTTTGTTAATCCACTACTAACTTCACACTATTACTGATCCGATATTTTGCAAAAAGCATTAGTGGAGTTAGGCTGTTTTGAATAAAAGGTGACATATTCAGTAATGTTAAGCCAAGTCTGGCAAGCAAAAATTTACTACGTACCACTTGTATGCAAGTGCATTTATTTGCACATCTTACACCTAGCACGCAAGTTCAAGTATACGGTTACGACGTCTATATTCACGCAAACACTTGCATAATGGGGTCGCTCCTTTGGTCAAACTGCGCTATATCCTATGTATTAAGGTTTATCTAAATTTCTATATTCCAGACTAGTTCAGAGTTCCTTATTTGAAACTAATAGCAAAAGATTGACGGACGAATGAATATTTGGTCCTCTGTTGACGACTATACTATATAAATATAAAAATATAAAATCTGAGTCAATAACTCGCCAGTTAGGTAGCAAAAAACCAATCATGAGGCCATGGTCCATTCACAGATGTCGACTATAATGTGCACGTATCAAATATTGGAAATTTCCCCACTACGTGAAAGGACATTATGAGTCACTCAGTAATCCTATTAAGAGAGCACAACTTTCAATTGCTGTTACGTCACGATCCAGTAGAAAGCAATCGGATGCCTCCGACTGACCATTATCCCACAAATGACTTTCCTCCAAGCCACTCGCGTTACAACACCATTCGTCAAATCACTTACGAAATGCTATTAATGATATTTCCACTGTCCCTTGCTGTGATAGAATTTCGCGTTATCATCTGCACAGATGTAAAGTAAGTGAATACTAATGTCGATCTAATTTGAGATAGTATCCAACGTGATAGTGTTCCTTTTACTATTAGATACTGAATAATGCCTATTTTGTTTAATAGTAATACCTCTTTCCGTAACCTTCTTTGTTCGACCCTTTCATCAATCGTTGCTCCATAAAGTTTAGTTCCAGAATACATGTAAATCTTCAATATTGCGTAGAAAGTGGTGAATTATATTATGTTTTGCAAACCTCAAGTGTGATTCGTTCCAAGATCGTATCTATCTCTTACATACATTCACATCCTTTTGTTCATTTCGGGGTAGAAATAACTTTGGAGTAACGATCCATAAGTCATTTATTAGCATAAATATTGGAGTTGTGATGTCATATGGAACAACAGGTTTCATCATCCTAGAGGTTCCATTACCCCTATTCCCTTAGTCACCTCCTTAGAACGGCAGCTAGTTAGTATTTTTACGTCCCAGACTTGCACGGGATAAATCCTATGTATCTTGTGAGTGTATTTTAATACCATTAGCTACTTCCTTAGTATTCGCGTGCGTTAATATTTCGGATTGGATATCCTCAGGCTATTCAGATTTAAATTCACGTTGAAAGAGTAAACTCCTAAGATAATTTGGAATAGAGATTTCTTCTTTGAATTGAAAAAGGTTTGATCCAGTTACTATGACTGTTGAATCTGAATGTAGATTCTTAATACAATGTTTTCAGGATATAGTGAATGGCTGTCATTTCAATTACAGATTAATAGATAGATATATGGCCTATTTGAACTAACTTTTTACCTGCTATACAATTATCAAACAACGGAAAGTTAAAGGTTTTTAGTATGAAATGGTATGATGTGTTTCACTATTACCATAATTGAACTACTTAACAATTTTAGAAATAAAAAGAAAGGAAAAACCTTCTAAGGGATCAAAGTCGCATTGTTTAAAAATGGAAACTTTATACAAAATTTAACTTAAAATGACTTATAACTTTGGTCAAAATTAAGTTTTTGGTCTTATAAGTTTGGCAATAAAATCGCATATGTCGCGTTGTCGTAACTTCTTTCGTGACCTGCACATTAATCTCGAGGTTTAAGGTTTGTTGCACGGTCACTGAACTTTGCCTTTTGTGTTTTTGTTCATAAATACAAGGATTAAGTATATCGAAGACATAAGACTCTCTCGAATTATGTATTAAGTTAATACCGAATTGTTCAGGTATTTTAGTGGTATGTTACCATACAAATATTCTTTTCTTCTTAATTGCTTTTAAATGCCAGTGACCATATCATTTTATATATTCTTATTAAATTTAAGGATTTCTTGACTAACTTTAACATTTTTAAGCATCTTAATTCCAATTTATATGACGAAACTCGTTATAGAGCGATTATCCTTAGATTACATAAACGTGACTAATCCTAGCTACCTGCTGGTTAGCGTAATGGCGTGTGTGTATGTAGAAAATAAGAAAAATCCATTAGTTCGGGAAAGTTCAATGCCTGTTCAATTATGAGTCAAGTGAGAAGCCGAGAGATGATAAAACCTGTATCAAGTAGCGATTTGCGGTGGCTGTTGGTACGTGACTCATCGCCTAAGGTATTACTGGATCGTCTTCTAAGGAAAAATAGCTACTAGGTAAATTAGCTGTCTGTTCGAGGTAAAATGACTTTATGCTGACTTGATAAATCGAGCGTGATTTAAAAATACCGATACTCGGAACGAAAATACAGATCGTGATAAATTACGTTAAATATATATTACTGAAGATATGAACACCCTTTTGTTTCTTTTTCGAAATAATTATTTATATAAAAACAACGTTAAATTAACAAACGCGTATATAGGTGCACTTTCCATGACAACAAAAAACTACGCGACACAGAAATGAGTCTATTACATTTATGTTAAGAGAATGTCAGATGTTAATGAGAAATTCATACGATCCCGTTCGTGGCCTTGATAATTATATAATATACGGCCTTGGCCTCCCATCCATATTCATTCCACCTTAATAGCAACCGCTCTTTAAGCGTAAAATATCGCTGACTAATAGCTGTAATTATAGACAATGATGGTAAGAAAATATTGATAAACGCTCATAAACACGGAATAATGAAATTTCTATGGAAAACGCATACTATTGCAAGCTTGTAACTTTCCACATTTGAAAGGAAAAGTGTTACAAAGAAAGAGGCTAGTGGACTGACCTTCAAGATATTGGTTATTGGAATAGCAGCAGAATGGATTTCTCTTGATAGACTCGGAAGAATGTAACCAGTAACCGTATGTACTCGTATATTGTAAGAGATGACCTGTAAGGCTATTTTTGTATAAGCAGATTAGCTTGAAATGCATTATGTACCAAAAGCTTTGAAATGCTAAGGGTATATCTATTCAGGGTTGCGTATATAATATACTATATTCAAAATACATACAATTCGCATGATGTATATCATTATCATTCGCGGGATAATCACGGTTTCGCGTTACTATCTCCGCAACTAATGAAATTAATGTATAGAGTTTGTGATTTGTCCACCATGGAGAAAAATATTTTTTAGGAATATCTTGTTGTGTATCACCTTTCATATCAATAAATGGTCGAATGACGCATGCAGTGAGTTTAGCGATATTCGTGACTAAGATTGCATAATGTATGTAAATGTCTCGAGATAATTTGTTGCGATTACTGGTGAAATTCGGAAAGGATTTGTGCTATGCATACTTATATTAAACATCGAAAAGCCTTTCGAAAGTATTTGTAGTGCTCATACTTTTAAATAATTAGCTAGAATAAAGCTAGTGTATTGCAAATAACAGCAAAAGTCAGATATATTTCGCATATCACTAAAATTCATCATTCAATTTCATTTCTAAGCCAGCCTCTTCATCGAAATATACAATATACATATTATCTGTACGACTTATCACCTGTCACATAATACGAGACGATTATCAATAATACAATAAATGTATTTGAATACCTCCGTGACCACCTGAACGCTAATCGTGAGGCCCGGGTTCGAGTCCCGGTGGAGGCAGATAAAAGAACTACGCTTTACTTCTGCCTTAAAGGCTGGTCGTTGATAACAAATGCTATATTTGTATTCATCTATTTATAATAAGTAGGTATATATTTCTTAAATATACGTTGACTAGTACCCTTAACGAAAGCTTAAAATTTACTATGATCACAACTTAACAAAGATCTATTTCAATATGTATATTGTAATATTATTATGATCCAAATCGCATTTTAATAAAAAGTATTTGCGCATTCCGACAATATACTATTAATCGAGAATATCCGTTTCAAAATGCTTACATTAATCGATTACAGAAATTTCTGCCCCGGGGGTAGGCTGTGAGTCAATCTGAAGCACGCAGCTCCGCTTCCGGTCAGGCTGTATATTTTATACCATCACCTATATGGAACAAAGTAGCTTTATATTACTTACAAGGACAGAGGAAAAAAATCTATATCACTATTTGTCATATAAAGAGCGTTATTGGGAGGTTTTTATGTAAAAAAAATTTACATTTTGGAAAAAACTTTAAGTCACTTAGTGCGTTTTTAACATGATATATTACATTTACAAGATCTGCATTTAACTAAAACCGATATATTGAAGAAAGACATCAGTATTATGTATATGTTCATATATGAGTGAAATGTTAAGGCCATTGTAAACGGTAGGTATATCATTAATCATATATATCGTCGTATCTGCGAACCTGCTCTCGATACCAGCAATAAAATATCTAATACATAAATAGGCGATATACTATAGAATATTGATGTAAGAACTACCTAATATACATATACTCGAATATAATGTATTATTCGGAAAAATAAATATCGTGAACACTGTATGCCATCTTTATAGGAAAATGAGCCATACGCGTATTTGTAGTCGTACATTTTAAGTACGATTAAACAAGGCCAGTCTCTCCTTACATCGAACCAAGTACCTCAATCCCTGCATTAACCATCGGGCCTTGAGGTGCATTCTTCGGAGTGATTCAACGACCAATCATCCGAGCGAGGTACACTGACTCATAGGTAACCCTATTACTTTAATCGGTTTAAAATTTAAGCCTAACACTTGAATCGTAGGTACTGCAAGGTCACGAGTTATTTAGTTATTTGTTTCAACTATACATTACTGCGTCGTCTATAGTTTGTCAACAAAGTCAGCAGCTCAGTGAAAGTTGAAAATAGAAATAATTATTTCGGAAGAATATTTAGTCAATTCTGATGCCAAACTGGCTAAATATGTTCGATTATATTGGGATCCTCAACTGGAACGAACCGAAGGAAGAGAAGAATTGCAGCTTCGACTTCGTTTTTCTTCGGTTGTAGTGTTTGGTGGCGTTGGTGTAACCAAGACGAAGGAATAACGCCATGGCATCAGTGTTTGTACTTAAGCCGACATAGACTTAGTGGTGAATTGTTTATTAAAGAATAAAAAACAACTATACCTTACTATATTACTATACTATTCCAACAGAAAATACATAGTAAAGGTGGTTTGGGCATATGGAGCGGATTGATGAAAGGAGGGTTACATAGGGAATCTATAAAACCAAAGTGGAAGGTAGAGTTGGACGGGGTAGGCCGCGTAGAACTTATACCGATCAAATTGGAGACATACTCTTCAAGGCGGGTGTACGTAGTGAAGAACATAAGAGCTTGTGAGAGAAAGATAATGGATGTGAGTGAAGCAAGAGAGATTTGCTAGGTTCTGTCTGTCTGTCAATTTTGTCATTGCAAAATTTTTGAGATGTTAATTAAACCTTAAGACTTAGAATTACGAAACCTCTAATTGTGTACTTGAGGCATACAATTCATTTCAATGTTACCCAATCCCGTGTCTTATTATTTATTTATAAAGAAAATTTACTTTATCTTTTATATTAAAACTCTACACATTGAGAATAATTAAGTACTAAGTACATATATATTTAATTCAATACAGTAGATATTATTTACATAAAAAACATGTTCACCTTTACGTTATAATTAATGTATATAGTTGTAGTTATGAAACAAGGGCGTACCTATATGAATCCGCATGTTTTTATAGAAAGGTTATCTAAGTTTACGCGTAGTAATGAAATAGGAATCAAAGCAATGATTTTACTATTTCTGTCAGCAATAACAAACAAATACTAACATATCACGTGTCGAATGCCTGAATGAGTTTCAGAACTCATCTACATATAGGTATACATTTAAGTATTTATATTCAAATGCTGGGTGTAAATATAATGCTAAGTAGTTTATCCTTCCAACTTCTTCTAGGAGTCTTTTATATATCTAGGAATAAATTGATATAATGAAATGAAACCATTACAATTATTCTTATGCTGTAAAAATAAACTAAGAAAATGTGTCTCAATTAACCGAAAGGGATCAAATAAGATGATTGTATGTAGTTTCCACAACAGACATAACCTTTATTATAATAGCAGGTTGCTCATTTTCTCAATTTTTCCGACTTGTTTACCCAAAAACCATTGTATTGGTGAAACAGTGGCGCGTGGGCGAATGACGAAAATGCTAATGTAAACATTTCGCGCACATTTGGCCGAGATAAAACATGTTTTGTTTACTAACAGCCGCCGTGCTGTCTATGCTTGGGGGAGATTTACGCCTCGCGGTATCACGATTTGCGCGCCTGATATCCAATCGATAACATACGTCATTCATATACTTTTAGACTGGGAGAAATCGAGATATTTCTGTCAGACAAATCCTCTAACAGTCAAACCCTGGACATTAAGTTTAAATTCGTAACGGGTATTCTGACGAACCAAACCGTCTCAGTCGTTAACATACACCTCTCGAGATATTCGTACATACATACATATATTACGTCCTAGGACTATCGATCGCCACCTGGAACGATTCTGACAAATCTCTTGCTTCACTTACATCCACTAACCTTCTCATACAAGTTCTTCTGTTCTTCATAGATTTGTTTTCCGCAAACATGGAGTAATTCATTTGCCGTGCTAATCTGGGACGTAAAAAGAATGTTAACTTCCGATGTAGCCGGCATGTCATATGAGGCGACTAAGAGATTGGGGTAAGTAAAATCTATTAGGTGATAGGATAGCCACGGTGGCCACGATATGTTATTAATAATGCACATAGAAATTCTACTCTACAAAGTTAAGTATAACGAATAGATTGTCATCACTGTGATATTAGAATTAGCAATACCCCTGAGAATGAATGCATTGATATAGAAGAATGAGATTTATGATCACCATACGAGAATGTGATCGGGGAAGCGAGGACTCTTTGATCTTTAACTAGGCTTCAAAGGGGAGAAGGACGCATAATATACCAAGGAATCGATCATAATGTAATAGCAGAAGAAAGTCCAACAAATCTCGTACAAGTTCAATACCTCGACAATACATAAACTGTCAGGGACAACTTTCTCCGTGCGTCGGTATGTAAGCCGATAGCATTAGGCATTGTTACGAACGATTTCATAAGATAAACTACAGGTGGCGCGCTACTGGTCCACCAAGTCGTATTGGGTAATCTCAAACGGATGTGTTTAGATAAAGGCATGTTCTAGGCATTGTTCGGCGTTATCGTTTTTTGAAATTTATATAAATAATTGCTGTTTGGCCTTCGATAATATGAAATCCTCTTACTTTTCATTGTGATCGAATACTTTTTCATTACTACACACATATTATGACATCTCCAATTTGTGTAGGAGGCGACTAAGGGATCAATGCTATTCATTGGGATATGACAACTATCGCAACCCCGAAAGTTATATCTTTAGGTTAATATGATAAAAGACGTTAGTGTACAAATGAAGGTATTTGTAAATATGTCCCGTGCTAGGTAGAACTTAAAAAGAATGCTAACTAGCTTCCGTTTTTCCCGGTATTTAAAAGGCAACTAAGGGACTAGGGGTATATGGTATCTAATGGGCGATAGATTAGCAACCTGTCACCAATTCATGTCTCCAAGGTTCTGTCCATTCCAAAAGAGATTAAGGAATATAAATGTATATGTAAATATAGCCTTATTTCACTTTGTATAACATTAGTGAATCATGCCGAAGCAATGCGGTCATTGCGCAATATGTTAGGTGTGACATTTAAAGAATCAATAACACTAGAGATTTGCGGTCAGAAAGAGGATGTAGTCATCAGCATACCATTCAAAAAGGCCATAGAATTACTACCTTTGCAATGACGGAGATGGACTCCTGATCCTTTGACTACCCCGCAAGGGGTAATGGTCGTGAAGGAGTTTGCCTGTTTTTTGTCACCATTATCACAAAAACAAGTTTCTAGACGATCAAGACTGAATTATTTTATAACAATGAATGTACATACATAAACAGAATTAAGTGGAATAGCAGTATTGAAATCCTTAGAAACGTATAAGAGACACACCTATTAATAATATGTAGAAAGTACCTATTACCACTGAGTGTGTATGAGGAAGTGTATGGATATCAAGAATGTGTTTGCTGAAGGACTGAAACAAATGGGGATCGTGATCTCTGCATACCTCTATGAATGATATGGGTGCGATGTGAATGTATGTATTTTTTTATTCCAAGAAAAATGATATTTCAATATAGGTAAACCTGCCTAATATAAACGTAAGTAGTATCATAAACAAATACAACACAAAGATAGCAAGCATATATTACATGATAAAGTGAGTAAATTACATATTTTGTAATATAATGCTTCCAGGTAGTATCAAGCCTTCATTAGCAATAGAGGCTTATGTAACACATAGCGATTATGATAACACCGATACATAACTACCAGGACTGTTACATAAATATGTATATAGTTAGTGTATATTCGACGTAGCTCAGCTGTTTGGGGCTTGACTATGTATCAGTGGGTACAGGGTTCAATCCCGCCTGAGCATGTACTCTACTAATGAATTTCTATGTACATTTTTATGTACCAATGGAAATAATGTTTAATGAATTTCTTTTTACATTTTTGCAACATTTATTATATTAAGGTGAGAGAAAACCTCGTGAGGAAACCTACCTTTTCCCCGAACAGATAATTGTAGATGGTGAAATAGCTTACCACCTCATTGAATACTGGCTATCTGGTCAATGCGAACTAGCTGTTGTTCTTTCCGGCATGTCGTAAAAGGCGACTAAAGGACTAGGCCCCACCCAAATGGCCATTAATGTATATACATATATGTTATTACAGGGTTAGTATAAAGGTTTTCTTAGCTAGAAGGTACAATTCTTTTTTACTCCCAGTCCACCATAAACAAAGAATATATGAGGCTCTATTCCATAATAAACAGGCTTCGATATCCGGAAGCGAAGCCTCCGTCGGCGCACGACGGTGGATGCTTTTCGCTTTCTTGGATCACGACTCGCATTGTTCTACATAAGCCACTGTTTGTTATTAAAATCGGTAAAAGCAATGTGAAAGTCGCCTTTTTCACCATGATAAAGGGAACTGGCGAAAGAAATTAACTTTGATCCATTGTGGAGCGATTGTGCTCGAGCTCTTTCTAATATGGTTGGGAATCAAAGAGACATAATTAAGAACTCTTTCTTTTTTGACATTACAAAAATATTGTATCATCCAAAAAGATTTTAATAAAGTTGTTATATTCAAAATATCTTAAAATAATTGCAGGCCCAGTTATCATATTTGTCAAAGCCACGGATCAAAATAAACATATACGAATACCATTACACTAAGGATTAAATTAAATTCCATATAGATATGGTAGACTAAAGGACGAATCTTTTCGGTGACCTTCAGTATAACTATTGGAATACTGATGACAGTAACGTGCAATGGATGCCATATGTCCGAATTAAATTTACTCAGTTTTCAAAAATTAAAGTTTATAGAGACAAATGTGGAAGGTAGATTTGAATAGGGTAGGCCGCGTACAACGTATACAAATCAAATAGGAGACTATCTTCACAAGGCAGGTGTACGTAGCGTGAAGAACAGAAGTGCGTGTATGAGAAGGTGAGAAGCAAGAGAGATTTATCAGGATCGTTCAAAGTGGTGATCGTTAGTATCCTATAAAGGGAAGTATAACCTAGATTATATGTAATTTTCTAGAACGAAATCTTTATAGAACATTCCATTGGATATTAGACTAGCACGGGACATGCCGTAAGTTATGCATCGATGTGGCGACGTGATAGCGCCGGAACCATTAAAAGTTTAGCAACAGACTGTTACGAGTTGAGCCAACTTTGTGTCGAAATGCAACTTCCTTAGCAGGGAAATCTGATCTCGTTATAATATGGATTTATGATTATTGTGTAGTTTCACCGCTATGGAAAAATTCTTTGAGTTATATGTAAGTATGTGTTCGCTTATTTTGTTATTAAACTACATTAGACCACTATAATTATAACAGTTTTTTAAATACAGAATATCTCCTTTAATGAATTCACGTGCTTCGACTGGGTTTTGAACCCGGAACCTTCGCTATCCAATTCTTTTGTCCCACCACCTGAACCACTCCCATTTCTGTCACAGTGACAGGTCATATTTGTCACTTTTATGAACAATGGCAGTAGACCGCTGACTGTGAGGGATTTCAATGAGCCCCTATTAAATGAAACACGTGCTGCAATTTATATATTGAATGGAACATATTAAAGTTCGTTCGTTTTATGTCTCATACGACTGTGTGGTCTTATGGAGTAGGTAGTACCTTAGAACTATCAAGATGCTTAGACGGATCTTTGAATATACCTCATGGCATGGGCTGGAAACATGATAATAACAATTATGTAAGTTTTTATTGCTTATGTTTAATTAATATTTTAGGTGACAAGTCATAAAAATATACCTTTAGCATTCTACAACAAACAATAAGAAATAAATAAAATGTACTGTTGAAATAATTTTTTTTGGTTATGTGATAAGCATCAATCTTGTAATTAAATATTTTAAGAGTAATGCTTTCGTACTGTTGTAAACAAAATCGAAAATTCCTTACCTTAGCACCGATGTTATTAAATTAAGGTATGTATACATCATCAAAACCCGATGTCACCCAAAAGAATTTGACACCATAAAATGAAGTGACACATTAGGAAAGTGAGTTAGGGAATCAACGTTTACAAGTTTAATGCTGCGTTTAAACTCAAAAGGTATTAAGTGCTCTTAGCAGTAAATGTGCTAGTTTATAATGTAAATAGAATGGGAACTTAACTAGCTACCTTTCTTTAAGTCATATAGTAGATTTAAATGGATTCGTTTAAGCGATGGCCTAGTAACTTTTAACAGGCAATGATAAAGGTAACAGATAATACATTAATTATCTCTGCAAGAGGTTAGCCGTTTCGTTGTAAGCAAAGTGTAGCTGGGTTACATTACTTCTACTAGTCCTATGACGAAACTATATGCCCTTCCTCCCGATCATTAATCTAGAAGCTTTCATACATACATACACACACGTCTGTCTATCCGTTTCGTTGCTTTGAGCATTAATACCGAAGCTGTGATGGATGATGACATTAATATAGACTATATCCATCGTCCAAATAATACCATTTACCTTACCATACTAAATTACTTATTACCGCCAAGTGTGTATGAGGCGGTGTATGAGTGTCAATGCAGTAAGTGGTTTGTCAGGATCGAGACAGATGGGTATCCGTGATCTCTGCCTACTCCTCTACAGGGAATCAGGCGTATTGTATATATAAGTAATTTCCCACATAACGCCTTTAATCCACAAAGGTAGGACAGAACCAAAATCTACATGTCACATGTCGCTTAATCCCTTTCTCCCCGCGGCCATAAAGTAAGGAATTCCATTCCATCGATCGAAAGTAATCCCCGTAACCTTGGATCCCCCATCTCACATAAATTACCTGTTACTTTTACTTGTTAATCTGTTCAGTTTTGGGAAAAGTTCATTATACACTTGCTTCGGACTTTGGACCTGTCGTTTAAATTCTTTGGTAGGCTTTTATAGGCTTAACATATTCGTAGATTGGTATTTAAGCTACCTGAATAGGTCCCATACTTGTATGGAATGTCAATAGAATACTGCCAAGTGCTTAAATAGTGTGATAAGCAAAGGTTGCGGTTTGAAAGAAGAAGTGACTAAGATCGAAAAGGGCATGCTTAGAACATGTTATGCGGATGAATGATAGTAGATTGACAAAAGGAATATATGTGGGTAAAGTGGAAGGGCGGTTACGTAGGGGCCTGCCAAATAGGACAAATGACAGTCAGATGGACGCCATATTGAAAAAGGATTATTTTATAAGTATGAGTGTCAATGAAGCGAAAGTGATTTGTCAGGATGGAGACAGATCCGTGATCTCTGCCTAACCCCGATGAGGAATTGGGCGTGACGTGTATGTATGCCTAGCTGCCTTTAGAATAAGGTATTCGTCAATAGAATCTGTTATCCAAATGTCAAGCTACCTGTCTATATTCTATATCAAATATTATAATAGAAAACTAATGAGATCGAGAATTATTGTCTCACCGAAGTTCTGTTTACGGTAAAAACAATTGTTTGTTTGATTGCCTTATTTCATTCAATAAACAATATGAAGATAGATTAAGCGAGAATATTCCATATCATAAACAAACAATTTCCGTATCATAAACAGATCCGTCAGTTAATGCTGTGTTTCTAAGGTTTAGTCCACCCCAAAGGAATGAATATGCTTTAATGACGCTAGTGGCGCTGTGTAAATATTTACTTTTTGTTACATTTAAGTTTTTTTTATGTTTTAATTTGTACATATTTACTTTAATTTTGTTTGTTAAACAGATACAAATATGTTTTAAGTTCTAAATTTTAAAATAAAGAATATAATATTGGAAAAAAATAATGAAATAAATACCTTTCGTTTCCTTATTTTAAGTTCATATTCGGAATGTAAAGACGTCAGATTCGTGTCAAGCAGACTTCACTGGTATGTGTGTTGGCAGGAGATTAACTCCGTAGAAGCCATCTCAGCCATCGTTAAATTCTGGAGAAATTCCAAATATTCATTCTCGGATGGTGACTCATTTAATTGGGTTCATATACATTCATCAAAATTTTCAAGACTCTATATATGTTTTAAGGGGATAGATAGAGGTTTTGCCCCACCTTAAAACATACAGAGTTGATTTCGCATAACTTATACCATATCTTTTATTCTCAACATAACTTCCTACATAAATTCTATATGAAGTGACCAGAAAGTAGAAGAACAGGTAAAATATGGTAAATAGGACTGAGTTATCAAGGTGATTTTGTATGAATCGTCATGGTAAACCAAGCTACATACATACATAGCATAAAAAAAATTATCATCCCTTCCGCAATTGCCGAGTAAGTAATATAAAATTTATGATCACATAGCATCTACTTTTCGCCTTATAGACAGCATCGACTTAACAGGTGACAAACTTAAGCACTAAACTTAGGCTCTTGTATTCTATAAACATAACATACATAACAAAAACATACGCTTCACGAATTGTGTGTATACACACTCCCTTTTTTATTATGGCGGGGTAGTCAGAGGCTTGAATGCCCATCTCCGAAATTTCGAAGGCATGTTAGGTATGGGTCATTCGAAGCCCGCGTATTACTAGTATATTCTATAAGTTGGTGTAAATATCAATTCTATCACTCCACCGCAGATTATGGGCATGATAATGTAGATTCCGTGTTACAAGAGTATGAATGAATTGCGAAATGTGCGTTTTATTGCGTCCGCCATTGGCGAAAACGCATTAAATTTCCCCTTTTCGCTGTGCCTTATGAAATCGCACTTTCATATCAAAAGTACAATCCGTGAGACCAAAGCACTATCTCTCACGAACAGATATATGCTAATGAATCGGTATTATTTAAAGTTTGATTGAAATTGAAGAATATTTGTTGGCTTTCATGGCTGTCAATTAGAAATTAAGTCTTTGATGAGGTTATAAATTACTGTTCATTTGCGGATATGTACACGCCAATCTCTGACTGCTCGGATAGGGAAAATGTCGTGAAATGTCGGCAAGAAAACAGTTCAATTCTATATAGGTTCCAGATAGATGGCATTTGTATATAAACGACATAAAACTCAGGATACAGCAACTTTTACCAAAAACATGTACACAATTTATCAAGACTTTGAATGAAAGGGAATTCGGATCTCTATGAGCAACATACCCCCAATGTCACGAGATAACAGTAGTAGCAAATAGAAAGATTGCTAAGATTTTAACTTTTGTCTCATGTTAAAATGATAATGAATTTTAGATAATAATTACGCAATAATATGTTTCTATGACAACGCATCTGGTAGTTTTTATAGATAATTCAGTAAGTAAAGGTTTATTGTTTACCGAAAACTGTAAGACAAACTACTTTAGATAGATAATAAAAAAATATGCGTATTAATTAATTAGGTACGGTTAGTACGTGTAAGCTTTTACACGAACCTAACTAACCTAACCCGACACAAACGATACAATATAACAATAAAAATTACAAATCGCCTATAAAAT
The DNA here is from genome assembly GCA_030578115.1 of Leucoptera coffeella. NCBI lineage: Eukaryota > Metazoa > Arthropoda > Insecta > Lepidoptera > Lyonetiidae > Leucoptera > Leucoptera coffeella. The sequence continues at coordinate 57,269 of JAMBLF010000380.1, forward strand.
TCATATTAATGTTACTTATTATTAAATGTGTCTGTTATACTTCCAAATAAATATTTACTACTATAACTTAATACGAAGTAAACTTTTACACCCCACGTAATAGCAAGGAGGGTGTATATGCAGATGAGACCGGCCGGCTGCCGAAGCCGATAAAAAAACTAAAATCGGAGCCAACCGCAACGGCGATCCAAAATAAAGTTCATTCGTGAACCGACGCTGGCAGCGACCACACGCGTGCGCTTTCTAAAAACCAACCGCGACTCATACGTGATACAACAATTTGAATTTCGGAGTAAAAAAAACTTTCAAGTGACTGCTAACTTTCTTTACTGACTGTGTTTGTGCTGTTTTGTGTGCGACTTGGAATTTATGTATAGTTTCATTGTGTGCTTCGATTCGGTGGAGTTTTTTGCATCGACGGCGTTTCGGGGTAAGTTTTTACTGTCACGTTTGACCCTAGTTCCGTTCTGTTGGTGCGGTGACAGGCCTATTTAATTTATACGAAGTTTTTTGATACAAATGATGAAAAGCGTGTGAATTTTACTACTTTCTTATCGCGCAAGTGTGCGTGGTTCACAATGTCACTGATTATTTATTTCGATAACATTGAGGCGAGGAAATAAACCAATACAGACACTTAATCAAAGTTCTTTATTCATTTATGCGCTGCCGGCAAAAAATAAGTAATCACGTTCAATGTGGAAGGCTGCATGACAGAATTTTTAATATAAATAATTAATAAAAGGCTAAAAAAAGAAGCTGCTTCAATTTCCTTATTTTGGCGATACGCGTTGATGTCTTCGGTACTTGAACATAAGACAGGCTATTTATCTATGTCAATCATTTAAATGAGTAATTAAATTAACCCGTACATAATAAACATATTTATGTAATGAGGTTTAACTAACTTTTTATCGATTGTTTTTCACCTGTGAATTTATTTTAAAACGTTTCTTTGTTAACTTAAACGATTTGAAACAATTGTATTAAGTAACGAAATATTACAAGGTTCCAGTTGTTTTATAATCACGTAATTAAATATTACGAAATGGTTAATCAGTTAACGATTATTCACTACCTCATTTATCGTAATTTTCCACATTGAAATCATTACGAATATTTCGAGAAAATATCACAACACATCCAATGCACCTGGCAACCATCATTACTGCCAATCTTTTCACGGTAGACAGAGGCTCGCCATCATTCGTTCATCTCTAAGACTGTAAACTTAGTTTTACCCAAACTTTAATAATGAAGTTAATATTCGATGAAATTAATTATTTCTTTTTTATGTGTATTCATTTATCTAATCTTTAGTCTACTAAGATAATGTAAATAACTTACGAACAACAAATTTAATAATTTATCATCAATACAATTGGATAATATACGGTTTTTGCGTCTGGAATTATTATTTGTATCCTTAGAAGTTCCATATATATTCTTATCTCTACCGAAGTTCCGACCTTAACAAGTTTGTGAATACATCTCCGCAATTTCCCAACTTTTACATAATTGCTGTCACCCCAAGCTATTCGAAGTTTTGTTTACTCCTTTAAGAATCGGAGGATGTATGTTATGGCTGAGTATGTATGTTTGTATGTATGAATACAAAGTAGCTTAAGCATTGTAAATATAAAAAGACAAACGCATTCACGACCATTAACCCTTGCGGGGTAGTCAGAGGTTCAGGTTTTCATCTCCGCAATTGCGCATTCTATGGACACCTCGAACCCTCTTGCTAACCAGATAGTTAGTACTCAATGTGGCAGGTGGTAAGCCATATCGCCATTGACAAGCACTAACTATTACCTGTTCCGGGAACAAGTAGGTTTCCTCACGATGTTTTCTCTCACCGTATAATACGATGCTTTGCACAAGCGGGATTTGAACCCTGTACCCACTGATACAGAGCCAAGCCCCAAACAACTGAGCTACGTCGAATTCATTGTAAATATCGGTTGCATTATTGACTCTCGCACCGCTATCGAGACGAGTGATTAAATGTCATTAAACCCTTTATAATAAAGTTATTTTTCTTTTGATATCATTGTCCTGAGCTAGTCTGGGACGCAAATTAAGTGATAAGTACCTGCCTTTTTTCCTGGTATGTCGTAGGAGGTGATTAAGGGACTAGGGTCAATGGAATCTAATGGGTGATGGGCGAACGACCTGTCACTGATATTTTATATCATTGCCGATGCTGTGTTTCCGAAATTCTGTGTATACCAAGTCTTAAAGATTAGACGTGAGTTAAACTTCTGAATATTCCAAAAAAAAATAATTACTGTATCTAGTTTCCAATAGAATTTTGTGTACCTATGCTCTTAAATCACTATTTAAATGTAAACAAGGATATGATTTAAATATAAAGGTGGAATAAACAAATGTTGTACGATATTTGTCTAAGATAAGCATAAACAAACAATGGCTGTCCCAAATATTTATTTATTCTGACACAAATAGGCAATAGTCAAGCGGAATCGTTGCGAATTTTATCAGCATGCCCTAGCTAGGGAATGAACCTTTGACCTCTAATGTAAATCACTCACTTGCACTCAAGCATTGCTATCCTTTACAAGGTAGTCAGAGATCTCAGTGACCACTATTATTTTACGACAGTCTTCAACTATTTTAAGCCTCTTTTTCTCCCTTTAGACATTACCAAACATGACAGGTAGCTATTCCATCGCTAAGATACTTATTACGTACAAAATTGTAGTAAATATATGCTCCAAGTGGAGATTGAACCGAAGTCCTAGACTTAATGTATACGATTCCTTAACACCAATCACTGAAATAACCATACATTCACACAACGCCCGAATCCCTGTAGAGGGGTAGGCAGAGATTACGGATCCCCTTCTCTCCCGATCCTAACAAACCACTTTCGCTATATTGTCACATACATCTTCTCATACACACTCGGCAGTTATAGGTACTTCTAACGTCCTTTTTCATATGAGGTAACCCATCCACCTAATATGATTTTCCATATCTACTCACATTTTGCAGAATCCTCATGTTTGTAATCTGGAAGCAAATTAGCTTAATGTTACGCTTTGTCTCAATTAGGCGAACGTCTCATTTGGTGAATCACAAGTGGCTTTATCCGAGAATGCCGTTGCCTCGTGTAACGTGAGAGTGAAGGGTTAATTCACTTAACTTATTATTCTATATATATACATATTCACGTCCTTTAATCCCTTTTGATGTGGACAGAACCTCGGCTGTGTAATATCCCCTAGGTCAGTATTAGCATAAATATAGCGGTTATAATTTCATATGAAACATTGAAGACATGTTGCTGGTTCATTGCAAAATATTCCATTAGCCCGTAGTCCCTTAGTCGCCTCCTACAACATACCGGGGAGATTGGCAGCTGGTTAGCATTCTTGTTACGTTCAAACTAGCAAAGGATTATAAATTACTCCAATAAGTAATTAAATAAATTTATAATAATGGGAAACTGAACCTAAATAATAAACCTATTCTTCTGAATAGGCAATAAATAGGTAGGCTATTCACAGCGATAGGAATGTCGGCAATTAATCAGATTATGGTTATGATCTCGATTATTAAAGTTCTAGTGAAAGGTTTTTAAGGGATGTGATAGCCTTAAAAAATAAAGTTTCCTCATGATATTTTGCCTCGCCGAAAAGTAGATGTGCTACTATAATATACTTAGGATTTTTTAAATACTTTATTAACAGATTAACTTGGATTTTCAATGACACATACTTTGACGGGAAACAAACCTTACGGAACCTTAAATTTTCAAATCCCTATACTTGAGTCAAGCTTGCTTCATTTTCTAGTTAACAGTACTTTATACTTCGCTTATTGGTTCGTTATTGAATTCGAGAATCAAACCCTTCTCATCACACGATGACACGACTCTTAAGATTACATTACCTTTTAATCCAATAGCAACACTCATAAAATGCCCGTCTCCATGTATACCTTATATGGGCTAATTATGGACGAAGCGATAACGTGTGCTATACATAATATACACGAGAGTCGTGACTGGGAATGTATGATTCTGGCATTAATAGATTTAATAATTCAAATTTCATTATGCTTAATAACTAAACAGGACTAATCGCGTAAGTTATATATAATAAAGTTACCTTTATTATTAACCTGACGTTTCGGCTACGTTTCGTAATGCGATTTAATATAATTAACTCTTAATACAATATTATATGGTATTAATAAGGCATTCAACGATTATAGTTCAACACCGTTGTAACAGCTAATGACCTAGATTCAATCAAAATATCGTTACTTTTCATACATTTACACAATTACAAGTAGGTGTATATCATACCTATCCCATTGTCATTTTAACAAATTATATTATACAACAAATTATTAAATATAATTATTTGTGTAAAGGTATTTGTAAAAGAGCGATATTTCGATACCCTTTCGCCTAACGGACTCGGGTTGGCGAGTGAGGCGACATAAGTATGCTAACCACATAAAAACATCGAAAACAAGCTGATTCATCTTCGCCAAGGTATTCAACCAGTGTCTTTACTGTTGCAACCTAAACGCAACCTACATAAATATCCAACACTGAAGATAGCTTACTTGAACGGCAACTAGCTGTATTTCTTTTTGACAAGTCTTAGGAGACGGCTAAGGGCATTAATGGTATCAGTTTGATGACTTAGCAACTAGTCACCACAATTCCATATTAATAATTATAATAAGTTAGTAGTTACTGTTACATAACAAAAAGTATATATTGCAAAAAAACATATGAAAAGATTACGGCCTGTACATGCACTGTCGCAGCAAAAAGGTTACTCAACTTATATTTTGCGTTTCTGTAAACGCAACGCTGGTCTTATGTCAGAACCACTAGATGAGGAGATGTTAAGTTAGCATAACCCTACGGTGAGAGAAAACACCGTGGGCAAAACCTACTTGTTCCCCGGTAATAGTTAGTGCTTGTAAATGGCGACATGGCTTACCACCTGTCACATTGAGTACCGACTATCTGGTCAACTCGTGGGTTCGAGGTGGCCATAAAATCACTACCTTCGCAATTGCGGAGATTGAAACCTGAGCGTCTGACTAAGCCGCAAGGATTAATGGTCGTGAACGCGTTTGTATTTGTCATAACCCTAAATAGTCAAGGTGGTCGAGATGTTATGTCTCGAAGGTGGTTTATCATTCACGTCCCAAATAATCAAGGAACATATTAATACGATAAATCTTATTGAAATATCGTCGTAGATAAATTTCGATATAGATTAGAGATTATGTATGGAAGTCTTGTTGGATGACCCAAATGTTGAGAAGCACGTTCTTCCAAGTCTTATCTCTCGAAACTTAGGTTTGAGTAATGCATCTTAAATTATCATATATGTTAAGTAACGTATTTGAATCCTTTATATTTACTTGTGGATATAGAAAGCCGTACAAACCAAATTATAGGAGTGTGATGTTTATGTTTGTTGGGTCATTGCGTCAGAATATTACGTTTATGGATATTCATTTATCATAATATATCATAATGGTTGTCTAGAAGAAATGGCTCTAAGCAATAAGACTGCCTATTGTTATCGTTTAATGTTCCTTGTTTTTATTTGTTTATGTTTAAGAAATAGAAATAAATAATAATATTATGATAAATGCATATATTTACGCTTTCACATGAGAAAGATATAGTTAAAGATTATCTACAACCACCTTTGACGATTCTAGCCAATTTCTTTCGGCTCATACTCTTATATGTATTATTGAAAATTTCAGTCCATATGACCGTCGATTCTTCTAACTATACCATCCACCTTGGTTCAATAAACCATCAAATATTCATTCTAGTATCCAACCACCTAACATTACTTTAACTACTTCTCTATTTTACATATCACTTTGTTAACTTTAAGTCTTGATTTTATCTAAGATAAATAAAAAGGCTAATCCAAATATTCTGACACAATATAAGCGTTGCGTTTGCCACCAAACGCAACATACCCAGCTGAGTTTGTACCTTTTTGCTGCGACAATAACATACACAAGCTATACTTTTAGTTTATAAGTTTGATTACAAAATTTTTTGTATTGTGTATGTTTTTGTAGTTGTAAATAAATGCTTTATTATTAGATGTGCCCTCAAGGCTACCCCACCCCGCCAGGTAAGCAGTCGTGACGCCCATGTAATGAATTAAAGATTTTCGCGAACTTCTCATGGTTTGCTAACCCGAGGGCATGCGATGCAATGGCGCAGGCATTGTGTGCCGTGCAACCACTTGCATTGTATGGTGAGCGATCACACTGTTCCCAGGTAGGGAACTGGTGAAGAGTAGTTGGGTTTTAGACTAGGCACTGTTGGTAATGAATCAGTAAATTAACCTCGGATCTAGAAACAAAAGATATGAACAATATTAAAACAAAAAATGTTGATAGGAGCATCAAAACTTACAAAATGGATTGGAAAATGGTTGTGGTTGAAACGAAACGATTCAGAATATACCTACTTTTTGTACTATTGACACTTATTAGAAATAATAATTTATTCACTATTTAATGAAAGTATCGAATGAAATACCTTGACAAACTCAAACTTACTTACGTTCTTAAAAAATTACATACATTGGTTATTATTAAGTTTTATATAAGTGCCACCGGTAAAGTAAGTAGGAAAATTTTGTATCAATTTTCCCTACGATTCTCGACCAAGTCTACCGGGTGCTATGGCCTGTGCCTGGTGGTAATGAGGTGCATCGTGTCGCGTGGGTAACGGTCCCCCTGCGGTGGCACATGACAGCCGAGGCAGCTGTTATGCCATCGCATCGGGAGATAACTAATAGGCATAGTCAATAGGAAATATTTCACAGGTAATACGGGGATTTGTTTCATAAGGGTATGAAAACCCGGCTTAAATTGTCCAGTTCGCGATTAGGGAAGAATTGTTATTACCCAAAACAGGTAATAGTTAGTGCTTGTAAATGGCGACATGGCTTACCACCTGTCACATTGAGTACTGACTATCTGGTCAACACGTGGGTTCGAGGTTTCCATTGAATTACTACTTTCGCAATTGCGGAGATGGAAACCTGAACCTCTGACTACCCCGCAAGGGTTAATGGTCGTGAATGCGTTTGTCTTTTTGTTATTACCCAAGCCATAGATAGAGCAATATAAACACAAAACTCCGTTAGAAAATATAGTGATACCAAAATGTCATTAGAAATTAACGAAATACTCCATAATATTGGATCCGGAATTTTCCCGACACATTGTCGACTCGAAGCTAGTATTTTAGCTAGCATTTAATTTATTCGGGTAATGTTTCTATACAGTTTACCGTACCTTCATATGTACGAATAATGTTACAGTTAAATTAAATTTCGAAATGAGTGCCGATTTAGAAACGTTTCAGATTATACATAGATACTTTGAAAGATATCTAGCCAAATATTCAATTAAGCTGTCTATTTCGACCAAATCAACGGTAGCAGATCCTTATCTATTATAGTCCTAACGCTGTTATGTTATGAGTTATGTATGACTAATTACGTAAACAAAAATATTCACTCTCATTACGTCAGTTATTCAATTTCAATCAATCAGATGTTTATCAATTAGCTTCAAACGGAGGCGATGATGAAAGGAAATCAAAATGTCTGGCTATGTTATTTCAGGCGCCAGTGATAGATACATCCGTCAAGACTTGAATGCGATAATGGAATCACTTATATTTAGGTATATCTGGATATTCCTAGGTTCAGGATAAATAGAATTTTACCTGCTGGTTTCGATGTGCTTTCTAAAATTGTCTGATATCCAATAATTGAAGCATCTAGAAACTTATTAGCTTTTACAATAATTATTTCAATATGTTTCATCATAATTATTTATATTAAATGAATTAATTCATCAACGAATTTGTCGATTCATTCACTCATGCGTCATTATTTTTTTATATTACAAACTTAAGGAGTAATTTACTAAATCATTTATACGCTGAAATGTCATAAAAACATACACAAAACATTTACCTCGCAATCTTTAACGGGTAGTAATGTCTTCATTTTATTCCTGACTTTTTGTAAATAAAAATATTAAGCATTTACTTACTGCGACAAAATACCAAAAATATTTGATAAATAAGACGTATATAACATATAAATACGCTTAACAACACCAATCCGAGTTACTCCCTTTTCTGCTATGATCACCATACACAGACGTTGATTATTGCCTATAAAGAGCAGATAGTTTCATTTATATCAAATTTCCGTTGCAACAACGATACCATTCCCATTGGCTAAGCCACGTGGCTAATTGTGCATCGCAAAGATTAAAGCGACGCCAATTATAGCTACATCATACTTCTGCCGACCATTCTCGGCATTTCCTGATGCTTTTAAATCCAGACTCCTGATTGAAGTATGCGGACGGTAATTAATACTCGTAACTCTCATGCTACTATATACATACAGTCATATACTCACGTTGTTTTATCTCTTTCGGGTGGACAGATGATAAGTGCATACATTCTACGCTTCTTAGGGCGTAATAGGATAGGCAGACACTTTCCATAGCCTCCCGGAACGATCGTGACAAATCTCTCTTGCTTCACTCACATTCTTTAACCTTCTTATGCATGCTCTTCTGTTCTTCACACAACGTAGGGCGGGCGGCCTTGAGAAGAATGTCCCCAATTTGATCTGTATAAGTTCTAGACATCCTACTCCGTCCAACTCTACCTTCCACTTTGGCTTTAAAAATTACTTTCGTTAAAAAGGAAGGAACAAGGATAGATCCATTACTTTTAACGTAAATTTGTCATAATGTTGTTCTCAATCACGGGTTAGTTATGGTAACGTTATCATAATTAACTGTGACTGTATAAGGTAAAAATTATTAGTGAGATTATTTAAGACTACAGTTAAGAAATAGTAACTATAGTAATCTACAATAAATAAACATTTTAAAAGGTCACTGGCCTTATCACAACTGACAGTGTGAAACTTGAAAATTCACCTAAGCTACCTGTGACAAAAACCCGCACTTCCACCGTAATCCAAGGTACTTTCTCAAATTCAATTCAATATAAACTAGATATTGTGTTCGCAGTTTTTCTGCAACGTTCCCAAGCGATCAACTGCGACGAACACAAAGTTCCTTCTAGTAAAAACGTGGCTTAAGCCTCATTTATACGGAGATAGATTCTCGCTCGTACAACTCACGATAAACGAGCTTATAAAAATATACTAAGTCTTAGGGAGAGAAACCCCAGAAATAAAAAAAAACCTAACCTATAAAAACTGACAAAACTAAGAGCTGAAACGGAGTTCAAATATAGACTACGGACTAGCTTATTTCTCAAATATCAATCACCTCTACGACTTTCATACATATACATTCCTCCCCGGCCAATTTTCATTATTACATGGACAATTTCACCGTCATTTACTCGTTTTTCGAAACCTGAACTAAAAACTCCCGTGTAAACCCGCCTTTCTGATTCACGCTGTCATACACTCGTCTCTCAAATGATCCTCAGAGCAGGTTCCCACGTGCACCCCCTGCCACAATAGCCATTCTTCCATTTTCCCTGGCTTAAGCAGGCCGAGTAGTTCCTCGAATAGAAATCTAATGAATTATCAGGTCGTGTGGCTTCCGCGTTGTTTTTGCTTCGAACAGCTGACCGCGACTGACCTGGTCCCTACAATGCTGGCCTGTTCTTCGAGTGCACTTCTAGTAACACGTTGATGGGTAATAGGTACTAGGAACTATAGATTTGGGATCAGCTTTTGAGTGTACTGAAGACGTTTATGGAAGAAATGGGTGTTAGTGTTCAGGATACGTGTGTTTGAAACATGTTTTTAGCGTAAATCTTGTGTTTACCAATGGATAAAATAATTACCATAGATTAGGAAAAAGAGGAATGTTTACTTTTCTAGTGGAAAATGCGTGTGTTGTATGTTCGGTACTTAAAAATCGATAAAATCGAATGAACCCGTAACCTTTTTTATTATCATCCGAACCTATCACCTTAGCAGATTAATTAGAGGTATGCGAGTGGCGCCAAAGATCGTGTCGAGATGAACGATAGAGATCGCTCCCACTGGGAACTGTGTCATTTAGGTGGAGTAGCACTTAACCCACATACTTGACTCGCTACTGGTCGCATATCAACGGAGCATGGCGCCAGTATTTACTCATCAAACTTATACCAGATTTGGGTAAATCACTGCTTACAAACGGCTGGGACGAGCGGTATTTTTATGCTGTGGTATACGCTTTGATTTTACGACTCTACTTAATTTGATTGTTAAAGATTTCCCGTAAAACAGTTAACTAGCTGCTTTTCTTACCATCTTGTCGTGGGAAGCTTTATAGATGTTCCTTATCATGTGATATTATGGTTGCATGTTGGGGTAGAAGGTATTTAAGTATAATAAAATATTTAATAGGTATGCTGCAGTTACGATCAAAGAGAATAAGTGTTATTCGCTTTTCACTAAGAAGCGCACTTGAAGAACTCATGTCGTGCATGTAGTATATAGTATTAAGTACCTATACTACACCAACATTATGTGTTGTAGGATAGTTTAAACAAACATATTATGCAAGATCACTCATCAATTGTAGAGGGGAGGTAAATATTTGTATTATGATGGTATAGCTATGGATTATAGTGACAGGTTGATAATCTATTAGTTGTCTTTATACGACAAGCCGGAAAGAATGGCAGCTAATTAACTTTCTATTTACTTCACGAGTATTTTGATCACATAATAATTCTCTATAAGATAATGGCGGCTATATAAAAATAACTAACATTGAAAAATGTGTCTATGATACAAACTCTAATCAGCATAATTCATTGAGGTTTTTAACAGTGTCGATCGAATGGAGATACGTAATATTAATTAGCTTGTTCTTAAAAATTTTCCAATACCAAATAAATGACGTGATTTTCTCAGTTATGCCGTTCGTTTATCAATTGCCTCATCGTGAAATGGCGCCGGGAAGTCAGTAAGACGTGTTCTTTGCTGATTAGGGACTAGAACTAAACGTAACTAGTCACCAATCCATTTGTTATTTAATAGTGTTGCATTAAAATTCACCAAGTTTTGAATTATATAAACAAGACACATAAAATCGTAGATCTTATATGCGCTTTACGACTATAAATGAACTCTTTAGGGGTTATTGGACACTAACTTATCTTTCAAACTATTATGAGCTGAAAAATTAATATCTAAATACTAACAAAACTATGACTATAGTGAATTCTGACTGCATCGAAGGATAGCAACGATGCTTATATTATGTCACAAAACCAAAGCAACAATACATCGATTCAGCGACTCGGTAACTCGATACATCGCAACACAATCGACTGTTATCGACGAATACCCTAATGGTTTCCAGTCCATCGCCAACGCGTGCTGTTTGTAAACAAAGCCTCGGACTAATCGTAATGGGGACTAGTTCTTGAAAACCTTATCTTAAGTGTTATATGCCATACCTACCCGGTTCAAGTACCTGCTAGTCTGGGCTTGCAACAGAATTGTTGAGATTTACGTTTAACTATTAATAATTAAGTTTACTACTATTATTACTATATTATATATAATACGCTATATTATATATTATTACTATATACTAATATTAAATTCGACGTAGCTCAGTTGTTTGGGGCTTGGCTCTGTATCAGTTGGTACAGGGTTCAAATCCCGCTTGAGCATGTACCAATGGAAATGAATTTTAATGAATTTCTATGTACATTTTCGTAATAAAAACACATTTACGAAATGCATTGAATTATACGGTGAGGGAAAACATCGTGAGGAAACCTATCTGTTCGTCGAACAGGTAATAGTTAGTGCTTGTAAATGGCGACATGGCTGACCACCTGTCACATTGAGTACTGACTATCTGGTTAACACGTGGGTTCAAGGTGTCCATAGAATTACTACCTTCGCAATTGCGGAGATGGAAACCTGAACCTCTGACTACCCCGCAAGAGTTAATGGTCGTGAATGCGTTTGTTTGTTTGTTTTTGTAATATTAATTATGTTTAATTTAAAAAGTTGGTAAATAAAACCATAACAGGTCCAAATAGTATATTTTATTCATCCTTTTTACATTCACACTTCCCGTCACCCTACAGAGGTATACAGACATCACAAATCCTCAATTGTCTTGCTGTGGTTTTTTATATATTATTTATTATGAAAGTAAGTACACATATTATAAGTATGTACGACAATCCTTTATAGTTCCGCTCTTACTCATGTTTCATAGTCATTATCCAAAGACCTAGTTTGAGCATAATTATCGTTATAAAAGTATCTTATTACTAATTGAAATAGCTACATTCTGAATGTAAACGTTTTTGTACTAAAAAGATTTTAATGCAAAGATAATGCATAAAATGGCGGCAGTGTATTCATAATTTGTGGGAAAATAGTATTGAAAATTTTTAAAATATCCAGTCTACTCCAGTGGACATAAAGTGATCATCTTGAAATGTATGTATTGTTTACAGGTAAATAATTTCGTTTATACCATAAATCACAAGCTGCCATCAATATTATATATTAAAACTACTACGGCCGCGATAGTATGCTAAATGTAACCATAGGTTCTGTCCACCCTGAAAGATTTATCGTCGTAAGAGATCTTCATGATTGTATGTGCATAAATAATTCATGTCCTAAGCCAGTATTAATTAAAACAAAACAAAACCTTATTGAGAGCCCACCCAATTAACAAGCGAAGGAAATAAAAGAACAGCCGAGTGTGGGCGAAACGAAAGTAACATTGCTAAGCAAAAATAATCGCAAAATGGGCGATTAATTATTTATTATTTGCTACCTTTAATCCTTTAGTAACCTCCTGAAATATCGAGAAAGTAAACTAATTAATACTCCTTTCACAACCTAGAGGTATATGCACTTACATTTTAATAAAACTAGAGTCATAAATAGTTATAAAAAAGATTCTAATACACCTTTACTTTACTATTCCATCCTCATTATTATATCGTATATTTTATAAACAAAGTAAAAAGTAAGTAAAATTTTATAAATATTACCTTTGCTACCCGACGTTTCGGCCATGTTGCAATGGCCACGGTCACGGATCAGTTTGTTTATAAAATATACGCGATAAGTTCCGTTTTCTTGTAAAATGAATAAAAATCGCGAGTCTCTCAAAAATATTTCCATTCTCATGTATCTCAAAAACCCTCTTTTCTATGATGATTGGTCATGAAAAGGTTAGTTAGAGGTCAGCAGATGCTCATCGCGCGCAGTGCAAAGCCACTTTCGCCCTTTGAACAAGTGAGCGAGCACCGAACTTGCACTTGTATATCTAGTTTATTTATAGCCCAAGGCATATCTACCTTTTACGGGAAACTGGAATACTTGTACCGCCAATTAACTGCGCCTCACTGCTGAGACAATTTTATTCGCTTCCTCGCCTTTAATGAATTACTTGGCAGTTTTTACGATGTATCTTCGCCTCATTTGGATTGTTATGGTTTTGAATAAAATTAAAACGCCATGTCATATTTTTTGGCGCTTTCTTTCATTGTTATTTAGATGTGTAGCGGTATTATTGTAGTGTTAAAAAAGATATAAAAATAATGCTTAATGCTTTCATTTCTATGATCGTGATTAGAATATACAAATAGCGAAACCTTAATAAACACAAGGTACTCTAAAATAAGTTTTATTTATTGTTTGATTTTTTTATATATGTATTTATTGTTTGATAAATAATTTAGTACATTGCATCAATAGTATTAGAGTTACAAAGAAATTAGAGCTTGATTGGATTTTAACAGCTAAAATGTTTGGTTTTAATTCAATACTTTTTTGATGTTCATAACACCAATTTAGTAGAAAGTAGCCATATTCCTAAACCAACATAACTTTTGCAAGTACCAGTACATTTCGGCGAACGGTAGCTCTACTTAGCTCGTGCATATCTCTGGATCTAGTGTGGTAACTGTTATTCTTTCGTGTTTAGTGCGTTGAACTGCCTGCCTCGGGCGGGAGGCGTTTGTTGGTAAACAACCTGCCGCAGTTTTTATGTTGCCAGCTTAAATGCAATGCGGCGTAAGTAGTAGGAAATGCAAGTAGCAGATATACGTATAAGTACTTATCATGCGTCCCTGTGAAGCGTTAGGAGAGATCAAAGACACTATTTTTGCCGATCTTATGTTTGTTTATCTACCTATATACATCCCCGGATATATAGTATATTTTATTAAAATAGGAACTTTAATTTTAAACCGAATCCAAGCCTAATTAGTTTTATAGTCATACCGAATGTCAGGCTAAGATATATCGACATAAGTTACGATGATATCTTAAATGGACTATTCTCGGAAGATCGCGAGGAGTTATTCAAGAAATGTGCCGAAATGCTAGAGTTGGTCCTAGTTCGAGAGGCCGTCAATTCAATTGCTACGTGTTCGGCTTAGAATCCAATGCCCAATCCATATTTGCGGTTTGTTCTAGGCAAGCCAGTTCAATATTTGGCCACAATAATCTACCGATAATCAGGCCAAGAGCAGTTCCATACAAGAATCTGACATTGGCAGGTCGCTTGACACTTGACTGTCATTAATTTAACTCACATGACAGTTGTGTAAATCAAGTTCAGATTTTTCTTTCTATGATAAATTGCATCCTCTGTATGGTGGACTATTTTAGTTATAGATATTTTCGTCCTGTCATCGGAACAGGTCACTGGCATCTCCAGTTTATGTTATTTGAAGATGAAGACCAATATGATGAGTAATAAAACTATAAATATACATTGATCTTCATTGATCCCTTTTTTATGCAATAAAGGCATCGATAATTATAATACAATCATTCAGAGTGAACGACCAACAATTAATTTACTTTTTAGAGCAGTCTTTCTTTACAAAATACCAGTAGAAAAGCTAAATGTCGTTTACATCAAAGACTATCACGGCCAAACAAAATGTATATGTAATAAAAATAACCTTTGAAATAAAATATAAATCATCTTTTTTATGAAACATTCATATCTTTATTGTAACTCTCATTCTTTGTTGATGTTTTAACTAAAATTTCTTTACGTCGTATGAATCTCGACTTTTTTATTTAAAATAAAACACAAACTTGGATACAAAATTCAATTCATTAAATTCTATAGCCGTATCTACTGTACCTGTACCGTATACACTGTATTATTATATTATCTGTGGCCGTATCCTTCAGCCCATTATCCAAATGAATCGTAAAAGATCCAAGATGGAGACGTGGGAAGCTCACGTTCCCGCTCTCCATCTGACAGCTGTGACGTATATATGTCAATTAAGTGTTGCCATGAATAAACGCCGACAGGTCAAGCTCAAAACAATATAGGAATGTAAATGGGCCGCTGATGAATGGAACAATTCCTGTTTAACGTGCCCCGGCCTATTTGTGTCAGTTTACTCGTATGCCGATGCCTACGTCTCTTACATTGTGCTTAATGAACCACATGATAATCGTGAGGAAACCAACCTATTTGAGAAACAATAGTCAGTGCTTGTACACGGAGATAAGAAATATCACCTGTCAAGTTGGGTGCAGTCTATCTGGTGCAAAGTAGATTAAATGTGATTATAAAATTACAAATTCCGCAACTATAAATATGGGCACGCAAATTAAGAACCATATAGTATGAGTACTGAAAATTATAACAATCACGCAAGGTACATTCTACCAATTTAAATAGTTTAAAATACTAGATACAGAATGTTTGATTAGTTCAGTAAAAGTCATGTCAATATTAATAATGTTTGTTTGAATATCTTTTGGAGTACCGATATCAAATTCAACTGTCAATTTTGACATAGATACCTGTCAAAAATTGATGCTACATGCCTAATACTAAATTAACAAGGTAAAATAAATACAAACTAAATTGATCAACTTGGCTTATTAATTTCAACGACGATATACTTTCGAATGCCAGGTTCAATTCCTGACTAGAGCAGTGAAGACGAATTCCTTTAAAGGGTTTGAAAGTATTTGTTACGGACTGAATAACACTAACATACCTCACGACTATAATCTCATGCAGGATATTCAGAATGCTTGTTTACTTCACATGCAACTTAATCTTTTAATAAACATTTTTTGGTGTTTCGTAAGTAAATATCTTTCGCGTATGAATAGTTTGTAAAAAAATAAATACTTTTTATTTGTATTTGTTTTGACGAATAGAAAGGCAGTTGGTTGCATTCCATTCAAGTGCCAGATCAGTGACAGGTTGCAAAAAAGCTGTCAACAGCCTGCCTACCTGTCTTGCATTTGTAGGTTATTATCGATGTGTACTCGATTCGCTAAACTTTCTATTAAAGGAAATTGAAATGCCCAATCGATGTATCGTATCGTATAACTTCTTGGAACCCAATCATATCGATACTTTGTAACTACTCTTACATAGATATATAGTTGTACAAGCATTTATAGCTTATGGTCTGATCTCTTGGTCACTTTTAACATGATTTAGGTTAGTCTGCTTAAAGTAGTCTTTACTCAGTATACTAACTTAACTAGCACTTAGGTTATTACCTAAAATGTTTTTATAATTCCAAGCTTATGTCTATCTCAAAAAGGTATGAATGACATTATAAGATGTATGTATAATGTTGAAAAGATACTGTTTGTTTGAATAAATAGGCTAGCTTTACACCATATAGTCAGCACCCAACTGAAGTAGTAAGATAAATTCATTAACAATTGCCTATACAGACGTATAGGTAAATCTCCTCACGTTGTGTTCCCTCACTACCTAACTAAATTAGATATAAATAAGATCACGTTTCAAATGTTAAACAGGTAATAAAATAATTATGGTATAAATAACATTTTAATTATACTTGAAATCCGAGTAGTCTCGCATTATTAGTGAATTAATTATAGTAAATAACGTTAAATCGTATTACCTACTCGTATGGGAATAAATTGAATACTTTAGCGATGTTTAGTTAATGAGCATTACATAGTTGCATAGAAACTCTTACATTTTATATCAGAGATCATATAAATAGCAATAATCTAGCGATTTTACATATGTTCTCGAATTATTTTTACATACCTATGTACATATTACATTGGTTATTCTAGAAGGAAATGTAGCTAAAAATCTGAGGGTACGACAATTTAAGAACTAGTTACCCGTACACCTGGTTACAATCGATCAAAATCCCAAATGAGCACGGGATAGCGGTTAATAACACATGTTTTTGCCATTTCTAATAATAACGCGGCGAGATGATTAGCGGAGGCCTCTGCATTAAATCATTTTCGCCTTTTTGTTCGCGAAACCAGTTGAACTAGAGCCGCAGACGTGTCGATTATTGCAAACCTGTAAAGGCCAATCGACCGCCATTTCGAATTGAACGGTTGCCTAGCAACGACGGAATTAGAAAAAACAATCACTCGTTTGTTTTACACTCATACGCATTTCGTATTAATCAAAATTTTAGGGGGTTGAGTGATATTGCTTTACTGTTTAAATCTATGGTCACTTGAAGCTTCCCTATCACTCAATAGTCTTTTATTTATTTAAGATACTTTCCCTCATTTTACAGACATATGAAAAAACATTAAATTTCCTTGTATGTTAAGTACGATCGGAGCTACAAGTTAAAACAAATCCGACATGAGACAAATCAGTTTTAAATGCCCCAGATTATCACTTGAAGTGTTGTTAATTGTTTTCGCCGCACTACTAATATAGTTTTACTCAATGGGAACCTTAGAACAAAAGTATCTTTCACACTTCTCGTTCATAAGTTATGTTGTTGTGCATTGTCAGTGTGGGATTTGGCCGAATTCGCTAAATTCCTTGTCTGCTCTAAATCCGTGAGAAAAATTCGCAGTGTTTAGTTAATTGCTTATTAGTTTCTCTTTGGCATTCATGTTTTTTGCTGACTGTCAAAGCATTCTTTATAGAACATAACGACGCCTTCACGATCTTTGAGCTTTTCTAGATATTCTTAGTCTCGACCTATACAGTACAAAAACCAGACTCTTATCCGATTAAAATGTTTTCAGCGTAGAATCAGAAAACATGTTTTTTTCCCGAATAAAGTATAGTTAGCTTGCTTTTGTACAATACCGAATAGGAATTGCCACGTTTAATGCTGACTATGTTGTAAAAATATGTTTACTTATTTACCATAATTAACTTGATCCAAAATTTTTAATTATGCTAACTGACTAAAGCAATGGAACCTTTGACCTAACCGCAAAACGTATAACGTATATGAAGTTCTGAAGTAGAGCCGACATGAAGTCATCCCAAGTTTCTAAGCAAAGCCCTTATTTTCCAGAAAACTAAGTATAATTAGCTCAAGTTGCGATCGTTTTGTGGGCCTAACTTCCTGGCGGGAACAATGGCCGATTGTGCGCCACGCTGCGTCGGAAGCAGGCCCTTTGAGCATACTCGTCACCACGTTGCCATGGTGATATGTAAACACTTAGGTTTATGCCTAATTGATTTGCAACATAAAACTTCAAATAAATATTTCATTCTAATATAGGTATACGTTGAGATAAACCATGTAAAGTTGCAAATGCTTTATTTAAAACATTCATATATACAACATACATATATACATACACATCACACCTGGATTCCCTGTAGAGGGGTAGGTAGAGATCACGGATCCCCATTTGTCCCGATCCTGACAGACAACTTTCGCTTCATTGACACTCATGCATCTTCTCATACACACTATAACATGACATATAACAGTCAGATTGACGCTATATTGAAAAAGGGTGACGTTAGGAGATGTGACCGCTGAGTGTGTATGAGATTCATATACAAATATATGTTATAGCGCAGTGTGCAGTGCATGTCATGATTCAAGTGATTTAAAGGGATTAATTCTGGTAAGACTAAGTTCCTAGCTCAAAAGCAAGGCTTTGTAGGCTGATGAGTATGTGAAGTTCTTTTGTTATTGTCATGAGAAAGTTCAGTGTTTTGTCGTATTAGAATACGCTGATGTAACAGTAGTTCAATTTACAAAGTAATCTGACACTTTCCTAGTTTCCACACGCATAGTTGTAGTTATTTTGCGAAATACGTTAAATATTCACGGAAAATAACCGCTTTCTTGAATGTCGTAGAGTATTTGCGGAATTTCTCGTGTATCTCAACTCAAAATGATTACACATTTAATATCGTTTAAAGGGAGAAAGTACCTATGTGAGATAAAGTATTGAGCAACTAGGAATTGCAAATAAAATTTGATTTGATTTGATTTGGAATCAAATAAAAAAGTAAAAAAAAAACACTTTATTCACAAAGACACAAGACCAACGACGACAGAAACAAAACGGAAAACAACAATTTGCGAAAGGGATCAAATACATAACGGTTAGTGCATAAATGATGTCAATGATTAAATCGAAGAGCAAATAGATAGGCAATAAATACTTAAGTAATACAAAATATAAAACTTGTTGCCAAAATTCCGAAACATCAAAAATTTGTATGAACGTAAAAAAATAAATGTTGTGTTAGAACTGTAATAGCATTTAACAATCAATATATCCGTTTTTATGTTAACCATTATCCAATAATAACGATACAATTACGGGATTCCCATGTCCGTATAAATCGCGCTGTCAGCGTTCGTAATTGAGCTATCTCGCAACTTATTTAACTAACAGCGTATGGCTAGCTTTAATTGATCAATTTCGCACTGCCATATAGCTGGCATAACTGATGAATGCCATATATTCCGGGCATCCCGCTCAGCAACTTAATCCCTAGATAAATGTCTTCGTAGCGAGACCTAATTAGAACTTCGCGGAATCAAGTTTAGTGGTAACGTAGGTTGCATAAGTTAGTCTAAGTAACAAAGCATTCAAATAGAAATTAACTTTTTTATTTATTTATTATTTGATCGCTAAATATTTTGTTCCCTGCAAGATAGACGATGATTTAAAAAAGGTTATTGATAGTGGCTGGCTGAAGGTTATTAGGGATCGTGTTTTGTAGCGTACCCTTACGAAGGCATACGTCCAGCGAAGGACTGCAATAGGCGAATTGATTGATTGACTGAAATATTTAAGTTATTATACTCTTGTTCTATGCTTATAACTACACAACAAAGAAGATTTATCTAGGATAGATAAGTAGTAGTGCTTTTACAAGTAAATATGGCTGGGCAGCTGTCACGTTGGATGCTGATCATGTAGTCAGTAAAAAGTGGGTTGGACATGTCTGTGTTCCAACAAACGTGTATTTTTATATGTTTAGGTGAGTTTCGGTGCTATTTCATTTTTATGTCCCTGTCAGAAATAGCACTTTTAAGCTTTTTGCCACAGGTTTGTGTTACAAGCTATAAAACCTAAAAAAACGTAGGTGAACGCTCTTAAAACATTTGCACAAAGTCATTTCTTCGCTGTGAATTACTGTGTACGATAGGTATAATTTATCTTAACCATAGGTATAGTCTCAATTTGGATTTATGATTTCAAATTAATTATACCTGAGTATCTGGAATATTCACTTCATTAGTTTGATTACCACAGAATATAACCTACAATTTATTATTATTACAGAACTAGAACTAGCACATTTATTTATGGACACATTAAACCTACTTTCTAGATAGTCAGCACCCAACGTGCTGTTCCATGACACACGCACAGATGTTGCCTATTTGCCTTCCTATGGTTTCTCTTACCTATATATTATGTTTTCACCATCTCAAACTGACTGACTATTTGCGCTTTACCTCTACAGAACTGTTTTTATCTATCCCCACCCAGGAATATTCAGAACAGAGTAAATCGGAATAAAAAATTCGTAAAAAGGATTATGGAAATTCAGTTGAATCGCGGACCGAACTTGCATTCATTGTAAAATTTGCATAGACATCAATATTACGACTTAGAAACCAACTAGTCCCAGCTCACTTTTGTTATCTTGAATGCTTAATGGTCGTTAGTCATTTGCATTTGATGGAATGACTAATATCTAATCGCTATTTTCGGTTATTGCTTTTTAATATTGAAACTAATTTAATTATGAATATTCCCAATTGAACGACCTGTTACCGATATTCCATTTAACCACAACTATAATATGTGATATAGTTATATGATGATGATTTCGACGGATAGATGAGAACAACTAAATAACGAAAGTAGTAAACATATCTTTGATAAGACGGAAGGACGCTTACGTAGGGATCCCCCCAAAGACATCTAAATATCAATTAAGCTACATATTATTAAGAAAGGTGAAGTTAGCAGTACTGTTAAAGTAATATCCTATTAAAATTGATTTGATATCAATGAGGCAAAAGTGGTTTGCTAGGATCGTGCTAAATAGGAAAACGAGAACCAAGGTCTATGAAGTGGTGTGCATCTGGTTTGAGGGCCCAAATTTCAAATATTTAAAATCTGTAGAAAAATGTACAAGACGTGTATATCTATATGTAATAATTACCGTAATAAGCAAAACATTTAATTAAATATAGGTACAAGTACTTAGCATTAAGCACTCCAGTTTACACGAGATTTAATCCAAGGTTAGAATATTTAACTGATATGATTCGATTAAGGAATACGTATAAAGTTATTTGACTTCAAAGACTTGACTGTAGCTAATCAAATCACAATTTTACTCATTAATAACTTGCGACATTAATTTACAAGAGTTCTCAACCGAACTAGTTAAATACTCGCAGAATATATTTACCAGGTTTTCATCTGCCACAATGATAGGTGGTGTTCTTCGTATCCGTATACAGGTGTTGACTATTGACTATTACCTATACCACAGATAAAAATAATATTTGACGACCTCCGTGGCGCGATCAGTTAGAGGCATGAACGCTAATCATGAGGTCCCGGGTTCGATTCCCGCTGGTAGCAGAGTTAAGAACAACGCTTTTCGTCTGCTTTCCAGTCTGGTGGTTGATTATATATTCATTTATCTATATATAATAAGTATATATTTCGTAAATATACGTTGACTAGCACCCTTAACACAAGTCTCAAATGAACTTACCAAAAGGCTAGTTCAATTGGTGTAACAGTGTTCAAATATTATTATTATTATACTGAAATATGAGACCTTGGTCTGTACATGCCTGGAAGAAAGGCAGCTATGTAGCAACTACAATTACGTCCAAACACCCTAATGACTAATCCCTCTGTAGCAATAGTTACATATATTACACGTGTCCGCAATTTCATAGTTGCTAGAAATAGGGATGTGTTATATAAGTGCTTATGCAACGTGACCGCTGAGGCCGAATTGTCACGTCCGACGTCCGCACGCAACCGATGAAGTCATTGCGGACCGCTCCTAAAATGGATTACGACGCCATTGAACGAATGGTTATGTGTTGTGAATGAGTGAACGGATAAGGATAAAATAATGAGTAAGAATGATTGGAAGGATTAATTGATTTATACATACGTATAATCACGCACCGTCACCTTATGACTTATTTTGACTAAGGTCTAAAGATAAAGTACCTTGTCTTGTTTAGAACAATCAAACAATCTACTTTAGATATTCAAGAATCAGTCTTTCCTTTAACGATTAGTGGCTATGAAGCGCATGTATGTATGTAACGATTGAGTACTCATACAGATCTGTCTTCTTAGGTTCTGTACATCTCTTTATTAAGACGTTATTACAATGTACGGCATTTCTCTATTATTATAGGTATGCTGTGGTTAAACAATTATGAATTCCACTTTCCCTTTCAACTGATTGGGCAGAAAAATATTCTATTCTCGTCCTTCCATCGTAAGACTTCCTTCCGGATGAATAATACATCACATAATCTGATACAGCTCATTAATATTAATGCCTCCATGCATATATGTACAACCGTTTCCCCTTGAGGTGTAGGCAGAGATTAATACTGCTGCTTGCTAGCAAAATTTTAGACTTATATAATGTTAGTCTAATTAGTCTAGCACATATAAAGAATACTAATTATCAGGTTTTCTTTCCGACTGGCACCACACAAAAACATTTTCTTAGGAATACTTTTTCACATAAAATATATCTGGCAATTTTTTACATTCTCTGTTTAGCTTTAACAGTGGCAAAAATTCATAAACCTGACATTCATAAAAACTTATTCATAATTCCTTGATAAAAGCAGGGAACTGTATTCGTTATGCCGGCCGTATTCAAACGAGATTATTCGTTAAGCCAGCGAGTCTTATTTTGAAACTCTGTTATATAAACGTGTATTTCTGTAATCCCACTTCATCCCCTATGGTATTGTAAGGAAAAAGCAGGTGCATAATTCACAAGAGGATTTATTTGTCTTGCTTATTTGGGGATATGATAAAAATAGGATTGTATTTAGGTTCTTTCTGGGATAAAATAAGTATAAAGCTGACGATTAAATATTGTTGTAGGATTTTTCAAGTAAATGGAATAAAACCTATGCTATCCTAGAATATAAATAGCATATTTCTTTTCACCATGTAGCGTAACAACTGGGAGTTAGAGTAAATGGGGTTTAGTACTATTGGGTAATTCGACTTACAAACTATCAGTCACCAATAATTCAAATAAATGTCAACGAATCCTCATATATACTGTTACTAAGAAGATGTTACGTCTCAAAAGCGATCAAAGGACATGAATATTATGAATTTAAACATAGTCAATAAAAAATATTGATCACTTGTCATGTATCGCGTCCCGCGGTGTAGCCATTGAACATAAATCCCGAAGCATAATGACGAATGTGTTGCCATGAATACCGATGCGTTTATTTTTATTAAAAATGTAAAGTGAGCAACTCCATCGAATGTTGCCAGCCGATAAAAAGCAGTGGCGCCGGCTGGCATTCTTGTCGGGGCAACTTTCTTGAATAGTGCACAACGAGTTCTAGACTGGCTAGGATCTAGTGCTGCCTAATGCAGGCCCTTTAAGAACCGAATTCCGTGGAATTCCTATGTATTTATAGCCTTTTCGTTGTTGTTTATTCACATAAATTACGAAGTATATACAGATCACTCGATCAGTTTTTAAGTGGACAGAACCACGAAGACACAATATCTCCCTGGTAACTATTAGGCTTTTGATACCATCAATAGGTATGAAACATTGGTAGCAGTTTGCTACATCATCGGGATTATCTAATAAATCCTAAATCGCATATAGTTTTCATTGTTAGAATGTTTAATAATTTCCTTGTACATTCTAAATAAATCGCCATATTATGGTTTTACAAAATAACATTTCGTCAACGCTGCTTAAAAATAATAAAAAAGAAGTCTATTAACAATAGCCTGTTCTTACCTTGATAGCATTGTTCAGCTTATCATCAGCCTTAAGCTCTCAATCTCTGCTTAAACTGAAAAGAATTTCTGTTCCTTATCTCGAAAACAAAACTACGAAACGGAAGTAGTTTCCAAACTTCTGCAACACTAAACAACATTCTTTCAATCTTTAAAACAAACATCCATTCATTAGAAGAATCAAACATTACATTTGTACTTCATAGAAAAGTAAATAAGGATTTTCGCGTTTTTTATGTATTCGCTTCTAGAAACGTGCTTAAAAGTTAAATAAAATGTATGAAAGTAAAATCCTTTAATTACTTATGCTGTTTTAATAATATTTTTAACCACAGTATTTCGTTAGGGCAACCAAAATAATATTGATACTAGGAATAGCATTATACATAAACACTTTTTTTTATAACCCGTATAAAATAACTAAGGCTAATAACTGCGATTTTAAACATCTAAGACAATATACTAAGCACATTCGTAAACAAATCATATATCCCATATTTTTCTTTAAAAGCACCAAATAAAAGCCTCCTCACACGACTGCAACGTTAGCAGAATCGCCCCTACCAGTTTCCACTATTTGCCAATGCACTATAAATAAAGGCGCAGGCTCACTCGCCACTTATCAACCAGATTGGCAGGTACTCACCGTTATAGACCACTGGATTGTTAATTCGCCTAATAAGCAGCTTATGTCCGATTGCGTAATATTAGCCCCTTGGGTTAGTTGTTACGAAGGAGTTTGACCATTCACAACCTCTGTGGTAATCTGAGGAAATAAGTAGAATTTACATACTTTAGTCTCGTTCTGGATCTTTCTGGAATGGCGTAGCAGGTAAATAAGGGAATAGTGGTGAATGGTATTTATTGGATGATAGATTAATAACCTGTTACCAATAATCTATATGAATACCATCACAATCCCGAGAGTTAATTGGTTAGGGTGTGTGTGAAGCATAAGAAATTAGTCAGGATCGTTCAGGGTGACAACCGATAGCCTGCGTAACTTATCAAGTTCATTTCTCCTGTTTAGCAAAACCTTTAAAGAAATAAGAGAATGTCAGTAATATAATTAGTAATATTACCAACATAAATATTGAATTCTCTTATGATTATAGGTTTATCAAAGTTGTACAAGGCAAAGTGTTAAAGCTTCCTCAATGATACGCTAATGTTATAAAGTGACTCTCATGCTTTTGCTACGAGTATAATGCTAATAATATTACGAATAACATTCGCATCACAACCGTTATGCCTTGCGGATTTATCATAAGTTGTTAAATGGCGACTTTAAACTTTTTACCAAATAAACAGATCACGGATTCTGTTAACGAAAAGCATTAAGGGTATATATAATCTACGTACTAACTGCAAACATCTGAAAGTATCCAAATGTTGCTATTGGAAAGACGTACTGTTTATTATGATTGAGTTATTGCGTTCCGGCCCAACCTTGACTTTGTTTACGTTTTGAGAGAACGAAACGAAAGGTTTCTACGTATTCTTATATCTGTGGTTCATACATTGCACACATCGAGATACATACATACTGTGTTACATGTAATTGAAGTTTAATCTATGCCTTTCTAGATTCTATGTACTCGTATGTAATAGATTAGTAGGACAGTCATTCGTTAACTTTAGTGACGAAAGAAGCTAAGGTGAGAGGTCGTTATTACCTAAAATAACACGTACATATATGTTTACATAATAACAATCGAGAGGAATTATCGATAGGTAGTCTTATAATAAGTATATAAAACGTTCCCGAAAATCGTCAATTTGTGAACATTTTATTACATTTATATTTTATTTCATAAGTATGGGTTCTAACAAATATTATTCCTTCAATAATGGAAAATTTCGTATCATTTTCGCGATAAGCTATTGTTTGTCCGTGTGATAAATGTTAACCTATATTTTCGATCAATATCCATTTTGTTGAGTTACAAGGGTCATATTTATTTATTATTTACACGGCCGGCGCCTAAACGTATAAAGTAGCTGCATACATGAATATAATATACATTAAAACGCGTATAACGTAAATGGAATGTTAACCAGCTGTCTTTCGTGGGATACTTTGAATCTGTGAGGTCTGTTTTCAAATTTATTACGTACTTGACCTACGACTTTATTGTCGAATACCTTCTGATAAAGATTCTTAGGCACGTCTCGGTTTGATGTCACTGTGAGGTAATCGCTAGACATGTCCAATGTTTTAAACCAGTTCGGTGACAAACATACAATTGTTTTTAACGAGATGTAATGTGGATTAATTGACGGTGATCTGCACTTCTTTCGTAATATTTAATCTTGTAACATGGTCGAATCAACAATGTTATTCATTGCTATGTGGATAGTGGTCCATATATATGAGTAAAGATCGTTTTAGTCATATGTACGATGCATAAATAGGTGACATACTCAATAAGGATCACAAATCAATGAAATATACCGCTTTCCAATTGGTTTTATAAGTCATTAAATTATCATTAATAACTATTTTGTACATCACGTGATGTACTTGTATATTCAACAACAATCACGTGGTTTTCAGCGTGTGCTTTGTGCCATTGTGATGTACTTCTTTTCGTACTTTTTTAGATTTAAAATTTATACATAATAACATCGATAATAAACTATATTTTCACGTCTCCCATCACTAAAACAGTTTAGAACCTACAGAAAAATCAAAGAAACCGTCCTCTATTCGGCTTAATCTCAAATTGTTTTCCACGGCTATCGCTCGACCTCTGACTCGAGAGCCAGTCGCAGATAAAATAATGTTATCAGAACCGTAATTGATAGAGAATCAATTTTGTGCGTATAATTGTTGTTGTGATAGATCGCAAAAGATGGTTTTCTTACAATTTGCTGGAACCAATAACCTGAATTCGACGAAGCGTAAGTTTTAGACCAGTAGGCCGGTGCTTTGGTTCACGAAAATATGGCTTTACTTGTTTTAATGATAAGTTTACTGCAATTCGTTCTCTTACGGCCTACATATAAAAGTAAAGTAATTTAAGCAATTATTACTGCAAAGTATATTGCCAAAGGATTTCAAAGATATCTTACTTAATGTTACTTTATACGTAATTTACGATTATTAAGTATTTTATCGTGCATCATTACTATTGCTCCCACGGAAGTGCAAAAGTTTAGCATGCTCAATACCGGTATAACTGACTATTAACTATTACGAATAGACCGGTTTCTTTACAATATTACGCCTTATCGTAATTTTGTATTTTTAATACGTAACAAAAGCAAAATGGTGTCTGAAATAGTTTTGCTTATTGTATCAATATACATGTTTACTTGTTTCTGATACAATAATAAATTTCTTATTATTGGACGTAAAATGTAGCAATATACTTAATTTATGATGAAACACGTAAAATGATTGTAATATATCGACTCGTGTTTGTATCTGGTTTGTAATCTCTGGTGATTCGACTCGCTCCGGCTTAATGTCAAGGCTCCGAGGTATATTAGGTTAGAAATTAAATAAAGAATTGGGCAATGCATTGTATGAAAGAAGATTGAAACACTGATTTAGGAAAAGGTTACATTTTCACATACTTAGGTATTATTATAACGTAATTCGGTGTAGCTCAGTTGTTTGGCTCTGTATTAGTGGGTACAGGGTTCAAATCGCTTTGAGTAAGTACCAATGGAAATGAAGTAGTATAATGAATTTTGTTTATACATTTTTACCGAATACTACAGTGAGAAAAAACATCGTAAGAAAAGTCAGTGCTTGTAAATGGCGACATTACTTACCACCTGTCACATTGAGTACTGACTATCTGGTCAACACGTGGGTTCGAAGTAGCCATAGAATTAATGCCTCCACGATTTCGGAGACATCCTCGTAAGGGTTAATGGAAGTGAAAGCGTTTGTTGGGCTTGTATTACAACGTTTGAAATAAGTATTGTCTTTGTTATTATGGTATAAAGGATTCCTTCCGGGGTTTATTTTCCATTAATTTTTATTCACCTTTTATATTATGCGATACGTATGTTTCTAGAACTTTCTATGTATGGAAGTAACACTTGTACACACACTTTTTACCACTTGACACATTGGGTGTTTAGTATCTGGCGAATGTGATAAAGCTTTTAACGGTTAGAGCTCTATTTTTAAGGGAGATATCTCTGACCACCTCACAAAGTGAGAATGGTCGTAAAGTTTGTTAAATGATAAGGAAATTGTCAAAAGGATATGAGCGATCTTCTTCTAAGTGAGGGAATACGAAACTTTTTGGTAGGATTTCATTACATACATATACATCACGCCTGATTCCCTGTAGACGGGTAGGCAGAGATCACGGATCACCATCTTTCCCGATCCTGACAACCCACTTTCGCTGCATTGATATTTGGAGGTGTATTGGCTCCTCATACACACTCGGCGGTTATAAGTACTTCTAACTGTTTACGAATTCTCGAGAACTCGTTGAAATTAACACTTTTTCAATATTTATGCTTCGGGCGTTGAATTTCAGTATTGTTTGTTTGAGCGAGATGTTGCGATTTAAATTCTTATGAGTAATTCCAAAATACAAACAGACTTCATTATCGTGTCCTATGGTAAACTAGCCCAAAAGTAGAATACTAAATAGCTCCCTTCCATCCTGGGAGGGACCCAAGTCCACTACCGTATCCTTTTTGCAAAATATCAGTTCAATATCAGAAATAATGTGAAGTTGGTAGAGGATTAGCAAACCTAACAAAATTCGCCATTTTTAAAGCGATATTTGACACTTTAGCTGGTTTCCATGGTGAAAATTGACACTTTTGCTAATCCACTACCAACTTCACTTTATTGATCTGATGTTGAACTGCATTTGTGTTAAAACGCATTAGTAGATTTGAAACCCTGGCAAGTTGCTAAAGATGACTGGGGAGTTATTATGTCTTGTAAAAGGATAGAGGGAAGTCAATACATACACATATGAATATATTTTTATCATAAACATGAAAACTAATCTTCCAAACAGCCATAGCGTAAATTTAAAAATACTCTCCCAGTTTATATCGCCTGAAAATCCATCAAAACGATCGTAACTTCTTGACATTTAAAATAATAAAAATATTTTTAGTAGTGAAACGTCTCATACGTCAGGTTTTATTTAGGTCTTTATAAAAAGCAATAATAACTGTCACTCAGAATCTATATAAATCAAATCAATATAAATCACTATGTTTAAAAATATGTTCTCAAAACACACTGTAATAGAAATATTAGTGGCAAACTAATAATACAGTGTATAGAAGAAAAATTCCGAAAAACCTTTGTTTATTTAAACTGTAGTTGCTTATGAAGATGTATGTAACTAAGCAATATATTGGTGACAACTCGTAGGGTTATTATAATGTCATAAAATATCTAATTATCTTCCTAGACCCTCTCCTGCTTATAATGACATATCAGAATGAAGTCAGCTGTTTACATTCTATTAAAATCTCTAAAATAAATCAATATCTTCCATAGATATTCACCTTTTTCATACCATACATCACTTAACAAACACGAGCAAAAGGCGCGCCATTGTTTCAACTTGACATTTAGAATGTTTTCTTTTGTTTAAGGGCTGTGCTGCACTGTCGCGAGGTGCGGCTATGATGTGACGACCAAGGGGCACCGAGCGTCCCTCCCCAAGGTAAGCCAGTCTAAAGTACCCTTAATAAAACATCAACACTTGAGAACTATAATTTACATCAATACATACATACATGTACTTAAGTCCTCTCATTCCTTTGAAGGTAGATACCACGGACAAAGACAAACAAAAAGATACACGCGTTCACGACCATTAACCCTTGCTGGGTAGTCAGAGGTTCAGGTGTCCATCTCCGCAATTGCGAAGGTAGTAATTCTACCTCGAACCCACGTGTTGACCAGATAGTCAGTACGCAACGTAAAAGTACAGATACGACGGAATGGGAAATATAATATCTTTTTGATTATCTATATCGTTACTATTGGGATTGTAATGACACTGATAGATTCCAATGAGGCGTAAGACAACTTTTTAGTATTCTATTCCGTTGAAACTAGCATGGGATATTTATTGTTTTTACCACAGAGTAATTACAAGACGCCCAAGCGAGTGTTGGCTGCACAAACAATATCTCATTTGTCGCGCGTAAACAAACTTTTATCTCGATCCGCGTCGAAGGGTACGAGAAAAAGGAATAAATGTCAGCTCGCGGACTTTAAGCGGGCATAAAAAAGACATTGGAACTGCTCAGATAGGATTGTCCGTAACCTTTAAGTTAAATCCTGGTCCTTGGCTCATTGTGTTGTTGCCGTGGCCTCGCAACAGAATTTTAATTATACTTTTTACTCTGTGTAGCACACGACACGGAATCTAGTAAATTTATCGGAATGTATTCGTTTTGTTGTTCTTGTAAGCCAACGCTTTATTTAACCTTATAAACAATACGTAGTACCACAATTGCAATTTATTTTAAAGCAGTCAATTGTTCGTGTATCCATATCTCAAAGTACCAAATACGAAATTAATTGTGATAAACAGAATCGTGACAGGTGCTTTCATATCACGTGAAAAGGCAATGACCATACATTTTATATAAAAATATAAGTAAAAAATACAATAATATTTATATTAGAGTACCCGCCACATAAGGTGGCAGTTGGAGGCGTCGCCACAGTCGCGTAATCCAGTGTTGCCAGTAAACACGCCAAAACTAGCACTCACTGTGCCATACGGCTCGATACATTATATTGAGGTTTCATTTGTAACGATCTTTGGTTGCAGAGCTATAAACTCAAATAAAACAAATTAATATACCAAAGTCAAAAGTCAAAATATTTTTATTCAAAATAGGCCCTATCATAAGCTCTCTTTGAAAGTTATTTTATGATCTAAGTACAAATTAAAAAAACTATATATTGACAAAAGGAATATATATGAGTGAAGTGGAAGGGCGGTTACGTAGGGGCCGGCCTAATAAGACATATATGTAACAGTCAGATAGACGCTATATTGAAAAAAAGTTGACGTTAGGAGTACCTATAACCGCCGAGAGTGTATTAGAGAATGTATGAATGTCAATGAAGCGAAAGTGGTCTGTCAGGATCGGGACAAATGGGGATCCGTGATCTCTGCCTACCCCTCTACAGGGAATCAGGCGTGATGTGTATGTATGTATGTAAAAAAACTATTTCAAACATGGCACTGAGCATTGTCTTTACATATTTTTACCGAGGTTAGTTCACCAACCATTTCGGCTGCTCAAGATGCCACGTCATGAAGACCACGACCGCTCTGATAAGAGCGTAACGATTGAGAAGAAGAAGTTCAGCGGAGACCCTTGGAGAAGAACTAACAAGAAACTCCAGAAATCAATTTATTATAATCACCCTTAACAAACATAAAAATTACAAAGAGTGGGCAAAAAACACAACGCTGGTAATACTAAATTTACCTTTCATACAAAATAACACGCAATGGCGGAAACGTCAAATTTAGTTCCAAGTTTGGCTACTGCCACCTTATGTGGCGGGTACTCTACATATTTTAAAGCAAATAGCACTAGGAAACTCAAAGACAGCCAAGTAAAATAAGAAATTATGCGACCGACAGACTGTCCGCCGGATGTCAACGAGGTTATTTCGGGGGCAAGGAGACAGTTTTGACGGAAGCCAAAGACTGATCTGAATAATAAACATGGCCGCCAATTTATGACAACTAGCTAAATGCTTTATGTTTTTACGAGAAGGTTTGCCTGTTAATCTCTGTATTGTAACTTGCTAGCTGGGACGTATAAAACATACTAACTCGCTGCCATTCTTCCCAGCATGTCCTACTAGGTGGGGTAAATGTAATCTTTTAAGCGATGAGCTAAAACCTGTCACCATTGTTTCATATGATATTACAACACCAATATTGATGCTAAAAAAAGTCCAAGTAGCGTTATATCTTGTGTATGTAATGAACTTGCCAAAATGACCCAATGCCTTTAGTCGCATCTTACAAGCCGAGCAGAACGACATCTGGTTACTTTCATTCATGAGCAAGTAGCAACATTGGATACTAATTTTTAGTCACAAACTCACTTCAAGCATCTTAAATTTCAAAGAGCAGACAGAAAGTGTGTCAACAATAGAGTTTATTTATAAATTTGTTTTAACTCTTTAGTTCTCCACATGGTATATGTAAAACCAAGAAGTTAGTACTAAAGATTCTGCCCACCCTAAATTGGATACTTACTGGTGACGTATATATGTTCAAATACAACTAACAACCCTATTGTACAATAAACTGGGAACCATGAGGCATACAAAAGAAGTGCATAACTTAAATAGTGCGATTACAATGCAGTAACGAATTCGCAACATCCTGTTCAGACCGCTATCTCCCCCAGCGGAGAACTAAGCGTGAGACTTCACTCATTCCTGTGAACAAAAAGTGTATACTCACGCTTTTAATCCGCGAAGTTATGGACAGAACAAGAAGTTCTAAGAAACTTTTGTCTTATTACGTAAGCTTGTTGTTATGGTTAAATATTATAAGTTTTAGAATATCTATTAATCGATCGTGAAAAAATATCTAACGGAAATTCAATTCAATTAGTGATCTCCAAATATTGCATTTCCGTATCAGCATATAAATAAATATACTTTGTAGAATAAATTTTCTGAATAGCTTATGTCTTAACATAATATGTCTTCAGTAAATCTTAGCATAAGTATATACATTAACACAAATATTGTCTGCATACCGTTCGATTCCCTTTCTCATAAGAACCCAAAAAGAAATTTCGGTAACCCCGTTCTATTTACATCCTAGACTAAGCCTATCAAAGCTCATTAATGCCTTGGTAATAATATTTTGCCATTATTACATCAATTGAACTAGCCCCTTTGTAAATACATTTAAAACTTGTGTTAAGGGTACAAGTCAACGTATATTTAACAAATGTATACATATTATATATAGATAAATACATATATCGCATACATAATCAACAACCAGACTGGAAAGCAGTAGAAAAGGGTCGTTCCAACTCTGGCTCCACTGGGAATCGAACCCGGGACCTCACACATTCAGGTGGTTAACCAACCGCGCCACGGAGGTCGTCAAAATTGACTTGGTGGCTCTATCTACCTCCCATGTGCCCGTTTTCACGGCCCAAAACCGACGAAAATGGCGTCCCGCTCCGTTGCACTTAGGCCCCAGAAATTCATCACACCTGTCTCAAATGTTCACTCTTTCTTACACCTGCCGAAATGATTGGACTGTACATACATAAATATCATGGCCATTTTCCTATAGAAGGGTAGGCAGAGATCACGGTTCCCCATTTGTATAGATCCTGATTAACCACTATCGATTCATTGACATTCATACGCATCCTCATAAACACGCGGTTATAGACAATAATATTTGGACATTATTATACCAATTGAACTAGCCCCTTGCTAAGTACTTACATTTAATACTTGTGTTAAGGGTACAAGTTAAAGTTTATTTAAGAAATATATACTTATTACACATAGATAAATCAGGTGGCAAACCGATCGCGCCACGGAGGTCGTCTTAGGTACTTCTAACATCACCCTTTTTCAATATGACTGGACAGTCTTCGTACATACTTAACTTTTATAATATACATACTCGTATAGTCATGTCCTTACATCCCTAGGAAGTGTACAGGACCTTAGAAACATAATATTTCAGCCACTTTAGGATAACCGGGGTTATGGAGTATTCGTGATTTGCTTGCCCAACATACCATGTGACGTATTCAAAGCTTCGCGTGTCCTACACAAGTAGGCCTTTTAAGACCACCTTTTCATCAGGGGGGGCCTTAGTCCACTAATGCTTCTTGCAAAATAACAGTCCAATATCACATCAGTTATAGTGTGAAGTGGATTAAATAAAGTGACAAATTTGGTATTTTTTAAGCGATATTTGATACTTATGCCGATTTCAATGGAGAATTTGACACTTTTAGTCATCTATTACCAACTTCACACTATTACTGATGTGATACTGAACTGCGTCTGTGCTAAAACGCATTAGTAGACTAAGGCCCCAGTTTACCCAACAGATGGCGTCCCATGTCACCGTGTTTAAATAAGAATAATCTGTAGTATCGATGCGTTATCGATTCGCTGACTCGATGTCTTGGCGATAGTGAAAACAGTGTCAATGCTGCGAGACGAGATGGCCAGTGGGTCGAGTGCGCACTGCAAATAGGCCCAGCCATAGAACTAAGTACAGGTAGATAGGGCATTTAAATATTGGAAGAAAATACCCTT
Source organism: Leucoptera coffeella (assembly GCA_030578115.1). Lineage (NCBI taxonomy): Eukaryota > Metazoa > Arthropoda > Insecta > Lepidoptera > Lyonetiidae > Leucoptera > Leucoptera coffeella. The sequence goes on from JAMBLF010000380.1 coordinate 91,889, forward strand.
TTTCGTTCTAATATAAAGGAAAGGTTTTTGTTAAATGTTGTCATATGGTAGGTAGGTATGGTTGAATCTACCAACAGTTGGTTATTAATCTATTCCGAGAAATAGGCAGATTTTATAAAGTTCTTTTCTTCAATGGAAATTAGAAAAGAACTTTATAAAAACTGCAATGGAAATAGTTCAGTTCCATTATTTACATATCCAATTCAGTTCAGTTTCAGTCCCAGGTCAGGTGTTTTGATAAGTTTAACTTTCAAATACTTGATATATTCTAAAAAAATAAGAAATTTAGCATTTTTATTATAATTTAACTTAAAAGATTTTAAAAATAATTTATTCTTATTTTTAAGATCACAACAGAAAACAATTTCATATGAAGGCTTTTTAAACAATACATATATAACAGCCGTATCTAATATTACTACATCTATAGTTTGTCGCTGGTTTGAACTTCAACTTTCAAACTACAAGTAATATACAAGTATTTGTTATGTTTTTAAGATGTAGTTAGCAGTACCATTTTTAATATCTTTTTTCCTCTATCCGTCACATATTCCATACATTACACCTGTTCCCTCTCATACCTAAAGTTTAACTATCCACTTTGGAGGGGTAGACAGAGATCACGAATCCTCATCGCGAACTTCATAGCATCACTAACTACAATATTTTTTTATTAATTGATCATAGTACTATGTATTCATAGTAGTTCAGCGAGCATCTTTAATTGGCTCTTAGTTTTGTATAGTTTGTAAGGATGCTGTTGATCTTCCAAATATTAAATAAATAAATAGTATTATACTGTTACGACTGTTGTATCTCACTTCAATACATTCAATAAGAAGAAAGGTAGATAGTTACCTCACTCTTGTATTAAATCGTAGCACCTGCCTCACGCTTGAATAAATCCAACACAAAAACGGGTTTCATCCGCCCCTCGTTAGTGAAACAAGGCATAACTCAATTAAAATTAAGGTGTTTGATACGGTGATGTCTAATGAGAGCTTTACTATACATACATATATATGGAAATACATAGATAGTATATACTATATACCTAGGTATCTTGGAGACTTCATATCTGCATTTCTTTAAGCGTAAATATCGGAATTGTATTAGCATTACATACACATATACTTTCTTTAATACCTTTCGAGGTGGACAAATCTTCTGAGATATAATTAGCATCAATATTGGGATTGCGATGTCATAATGGAACATTGATGAGGTTCCTAGGTTCCTAGCCCATCCCCCATTAAGCTCTATTTACCCCTAGTCCCTTAGTCGCCTCCTACGACTTGCCGGGAAGAACGGCAGCTAGTTAGCATTCTTTTTACGTCCGAACTAGCACAGGACATTACGATAGCATTAATATGCAATATTGATAATTGGTAAACACTATTGATCCTTAGTCTATTTCTGAGGAGAGTTTATAGAATAATACTACACTATCATTCTGACAGGACGCAAAAAAGAACTGAAAAACAAAAGAAAAACAAACACGATTATTTCTAAATTCGGTTAAGAGTAGCAAGTTTGTTCGCATTTTTTCGTCCAGTCTTTAGTAAATGTACTCGTATTTATAATACCTAGTTACCGAACCACCGAATGTATATGAAGAGCGCGGGAGAGTAAAGACAGTACGCGGATATCGTAAGGAGTGTTCCAAGAAATCGGTGCGCGTACCACTGGAAAGTTATTTATGGGCAACCCTGCAGCCATGTTGGACGATGGTTGCGCCTGTCTCTTACAGGGCAATAACATTATTTATATACTTAAAGTAGATAAGTTACATTTATTAGTATCTATAACAGCCGAGGGGTGTGAAGAGGTGTGCGAGTGTCAATGAAGGCAAAGTGGTTTGTCAGGATCGGACAGATGGGGTTCTGTGATCTCTGCTTACCCCTCTACAGGGAATCAGGCGTAATGTGTATATATGTATGTTAAAGTAGATAAGACAATTTACTGGATACTACTACATGTCTAATATAAAGATATAGCCTGTAGTTTTACAAAAGTTTATTCAATAAATCGCTGCTTTAAAACTAAACTGAAGAAACTCAAAAAACACTATTTTGCAAAAAACATTGTTTTATAATATAGTCGATATATTTTTGACATTAAATTACATATAATTTAAAAAAATTTATAAATTTAAACACATTTTTTATCTTTTTATAAACTTAATATGTTTTATGTACTTATTATTTAATCTTTTTGAGATAAAATGTTTTTCGAGTTTCTTCAGTTTAGTTTTAAAGCAGCGAAATATAACCTAGGCCTAACAAATAGAAATAAAAGAGATCATGCAAATAAGTGAAGTTAGAACTTAATATCTTCATATAGGCGCCGTTTATTAATAAGAAGATGTATAATATATAAATACATATGTCAATGAAGCGAAGATGGTTCGCACAGGATCTAGAAATATTTGACACTGTGATCTCTACCTATTTCTGAAGACAGACGGGTATGACGTATATGTACAACAATTCCTTACAGTAACTAGTACATATAACGGCTATAGTTAGTAGTATAGTACTGAAGTTTATGTTTTTCATCACTTATCCTCATAAGAAAGCAGCTCAATGCACTTAAATACAATATCTCATAACGTCTCTCTTACACGGTCGTGTCAAGGTAGGGTTCAACATACGAGGATGGCCCGAAATCCGGCCGACTCCAGACAACCTATTCGCCGCCGTGTAAACAGCACTTTATATTTTTAAACTCGCTTTACACGGGGATAGTAAATGGGAAAGTAATTCAAAAAAATTCAACTAGTTTAGGAAAATGTAATCTAAAGCTATATATAAGGCTCTAGTCAAAGTTGATTTGGAACTGAACGTACTGTACACGATAATTCGATGTACTAGTATTAGTAATATTCACATTGTATTATAGGCCTATTGATACACCTTACTATATTTTGCAAAGAGAAAATACTCGTACTTTTTGATTGCCTTAGTTGCATCATCTAGTCTTACTAAACTAAGCTAAATACTATTTTACCCTTACTTACTTTTTAACCATATCTACTATTCTCTTTTTTCTACCAAGGGAAAATAATTCAGCTATACCAGTCACTGAACCGTTGTAAACGCAGCTTTATTTATCGGAAAAGAGTTTGGCTAATAAATTGTAACCTATTTGCAATTCACATCTGGTTTCAGTCTTTTTGGCACACGTTTACCATTTATATATGTATATATCATACATCAAGTCCGTAATCGCCGAAGTTCAGGACAGAACCTTGAAGCTCATAACCCGACATTGACTTACACTCATACTCATTCTTTTGTCCTTTTCCGGGTGAACAGAAAGTAGGAGACATAAATCTTCGCAGTCATATGTAATACAACTATTATTAATATGACTATTGATATTTCACTTACACCTTCGACATACCAGGAATATCAGCAGCTAGTAGCATTCCATTAACATCAGATACGAAATACATTTCAAGTTTTATTCAGATGTAATGCAGACATTACGAATAAGTAATACATTAACCCAGCCGACCTCCAGTCTAGCATACGCTTAACACTAAATAGTTATTAAAAGTAAATGTTGCGCAAGGAATGTGCGTTTCAGCCGGCTCCATTTGACTTTTGGCGCCAGCCACAGTTCCACCGCTCACTCACTGCGAGATCATTGCCATGCTCACAGGGTCAGCAAACATACAGATAACGTCCTTTAAACCCTTTCGGGGTGGACAGAACCTAGGACACACATATGTATATATGTATCTCTTTTCTCCTTCTTGATATTTAACTCTTGAAACTACTTCGGTCATTAATTTCAGTCTTTTTTTATTCTTTATTAAGCCATTCACCACTAAGGTTATGTCGGCTGAAGTGCAAACACTGATGCCACGGCGTTTGAACTTCTTGTTATTCCATCGCCATGGTTACACCAACGCCGCCAATTTCAGTCTTTCATTACAATACCTTGAAAATATCATTAGTGTTAGTAAGTTCTAAATAGGTTTAAACTGAAAAATAAAAACACTCGTTTCACTCAATTCCACGAACAATAAATACCCTTAATGTAACTATCTGGTGTATGATGGTATATTAATAAAGGTTATAATTCACTACCCAAAATATTCTACTTACACTAGATACTTCTATTTGTCGGTATGAAAGGCAGATAGTTAGCACTAAATTAAAGTCGCAAAGTAACAAGGAACGGGGTTCATCGGGTCAAAGCACTCAATAACCCATTTTTCAACGATACTGCAAATGCGTACTTGATACGAGTAAATGTACTGTAAACATACAAGTGTACGTATCACGTCAGGAACGATAAACTCAATGCTGGATGAAGGCCAAGCATGAACAGTTAGGTATTGATGTATTTCAGAGGCATCAATGGTAAGTATAATATATCTTGTTAAGATTTCAAATGCAATGGAGGAAATAAATAAACCTCGGGTTATCAACGGTAGAATTTCAATTCTAAGAAACAACCAGTGTCAGGTAAATGTTTTGACTTTCAATGAATGTACTGTACTTGTACTTATGTTGAATAAAAACATTTGACTTTGACTTTTATCCTTTACGGGTATTCTACGGTGAGGGAAAACATCGTGAGGAAACCTACCTGTTACCCGAACAGGTAATAGTTAGTGCTTGTAAATGGCGACACGGCTTACCACCTGTCACATTGAGTACTGACTATCTGGTCAATACGTGGGTTCGAGGAGACCATAGAATTACTACCTTCGCAATTGCGGAGATGGACACCTGAACCTCTGACGACCCCGCAAGTGTTAATGGTCGTGAACGCGTTTTGTATCCTTTTCGAGTGGACGGAACCTCGCACATATAAATACACGTCCTTCAAGCCCTTTTGGACAGACCCTCCAAGATCTTGTATCTTCTTGGTCACTTTTTAGCATAAATAGACGAAAGACAAACGCATTCACTTCAGGTTCCCATCTCCGCAATTGCCAAGGTTATTCTATGGACACCTCGAACCCACATGTTGATCAGATAGTCAGTACTCAATGTGACAGGTGGTAAGCCATGTCGCCATTTACAAGCACTAATTATTACCTGTTCGGTGAACAGGTAGGTTTCCTCACGATGTTTTCCCTCATTCGTCTAATGCAGAACAGATTTTTTATTATACGATAATTATCCTATTAAACATAATTAATTAATTATCTATCCAATGACCCATTAGTTCAATGTTACCATACAATTAAATTACCTCGTCCACACCTACAAAAATTGTTTTGTACCTCTAAATACCCCGCAATACATACATGCATACATGCCCAATGTATGTGTGTGCACAAATCATTTATTAATTACGAAGGAATAGCAATGAATGTGTATTTGGCACAACGTTGCTAATGGATTCTCGATAGCGAGGTGGGTGTTCTTCCGGTTACCGAAAACTGGTTTATAAATCATTCTATACTCATTTGTGGCCTTATACCTACTTGCTTAATCCTCTATACTTCTCAAGGTTTCTCATAAAGGTTGCTAGCCCACCGTCTAATACATTCCATTTACCCCTAATCGCCTCCTATGATATCCTGGTATGAAAGGTTAAAGTTACTACTATATTTACGATCAAAACTAGTATATTACTCATATGAAATAAACATACATTTACAGTGGTAACGGTGAGGGAAAACATCGTGAGGAAACCTGCCTATCTCTCGGGATGGGTAATAGTCAGTGTAGGCGATACTATCCACGTAGTGTATGTCAGTGTAGGCAGTACCTATCACGTTAGGTGCTATCTATCAAGTGAAACACGGGCTTTGAGCGACCCATACCTAACATGCCTTTGAAATTTCGAAAATAGGCACTCAAGCCTCTGACTACCCCGCCACAATAAAAAAGGGAGTGTATATACACAAGTCTCGAAGCGTATGAAATAAACAAATATATCCATGTGGCCATACACAATACTTTTTAATTATAAAATGAATTCTTACTCCTCACTTACTTGTCTACATTGCAATGTAACACAGTCGTAATTGACTTTTTTAAACTTCCAAGCCGCTAATGTTTGAAGCAATTGTCCAAATTGACTACTAGCTCTCTAAACCATTCAAAATGGCGAATTAACGCATTCCAGTCTAAGCTTGCTTTTAGTCTGTTTGAATCACTTTCTTTCATTCCAATGAAACGTATAAGAATAGTAACTTAGTGCCTTTCTTCCTGGCATACTGTAAAAGACTAAGGGTAAAAATTGGAAGTACTTTAAGTGTCTATATATCATATTAGTGTAATAACAGTTCAACACACGTCCAACATTGAACAGTCCTTGCCTCGCCTATATCTCCCTACGGTCTGCTGGAGGTAATCCCTAAACGGGACAAGTAGGCCTATTGTGTAAATGTACTGTGTGCAATAAAGAATAAATAAATAATGATAATAAGCTGCCGTTCTTCCTGGCATACTGTAAAAGACTAAGGGTAAAAATTGGGTGTACTTTGGGTGTCTATATATCATATTAGTGTAATCACAGTCCCGAGAGTAATGCTAAAAGAAAGTTATGTCATCGTGTTTCTGTCCACCTCTTAAGAGATAGAAGGACGTCGGTATGTGCTTGTATACATACATATACATTCACGTCCTTTTATCCCTTTCGGGGTAGTCAGAACCTTAGAATTACGATAATATCTCCTAGGTCACTTTTTAGCATGAGAATTGGGGTTGTGATAATACATAGACCTCTAGTCCCTTAGTCGCCTCCTATGACATGCCGGGAAGAACGGCAGCTAGTTAGCATTCTTTTTACTTCCCAGACTAGCGCGGGACATGTTCTTGGATGTTTCACGTTTTCGTATTCACAAAAGTGTATATGTATCTCGCATTATGCCAATCGAAACATCCGTTAGTGACTGATGCTACTAGTATCTTTGTCTCATGAATGATAGTGTTTGTTCTTAAAATACGTACCTGTCATTTAACCCGCCATTTTAAATGCTATTATTAAATTTTTCCTTAAATTTATAATACAAGTTATAGGATTTAGATGTTAATTAGAAACAAGAGTATTTTGAAAACCCGTTTTCCTAACTCATTAACTTACTGAATAGCTTTAAGTAATTATATTTAAAGGAATCTATTATAACGTCTAATTACTGCTTACCTAATGGATAAAATTAAGGCAAATTAATGAAACATAAAATTATATTCTATTAGTACGTAAAAGTGTTGTTAAAAATATCTGATAAAATTACTGTATTATCCATGGGTATACTTTCTTCTAATGTTATAAGTAATAATTATAATATTTTTTCGTTTGTATAAAATAGTCGTCAATGTAGACTATAATACTCACCAAACTACTTATGGCATTGGACACACAAAAGTTTAACTAATTTAAATTTTTTGACTATTTTAAGCAGGTGGGATTATATTTAATATACAAAATTTTCAAAAATAAGGAAAATGTGTCATAAATTCATTTCGTACATAAACCGATATTGGATTTTAATAACCTGGTAATAAATATAGCGTCAACACGAAAACATGATCATTGACATCAAAAATGTAGCTAGTCATCTTTTATAGCATTCATTTCTATAATTTGACCATGATACCATACTTTTGAAAACCATTAACCGACATTTCATTACAAAATAAACTACCATTGCCGTTTTAACTTTAAGAAGTAGCTGAATGTCGATATGGCATGAAATTATTTTATAATGATATGCTATTTATTCAATAAGGATCATAAATATCACATATTGATAAATCAAAGCAAACATACATACACACACGTCCAACAACCCATTTCCATGTGGTCGGAAAAGCTTTACACATTTTCTCGATCATTTTTATCATAACTGTTTAAGTTTGGTTTATAAATCGTCAAGCCATAACACAATATCTAATTGATTCCTAATACCTAAGTCATCTCCGTAAGAAAAAAAGCAACTAGTTAGCATTCTATTTACATCTTAAACTTGTCATTAAAAAGTAGCTCAAAAACGCGTTGACAACAAAAGAAACCAAAACATTAGCACGTTGCTTTTCCTGTACTATCTTATTCCTAATGCACCGGCGCTCTCCGTTTGAGAAATTCACTTTTAACTTTCACTTTTCGTGGCTCAAGGTCGTTTGCATCTGGTATTCGGAACACATTCACAGTCCCACCAATTAATCTTGTAATTAACGGCCATTTCTAATTCGCGCCGAAGATACATGAAGCCATTGTGGTGACCTCGAATTTGGTAATCACCATTTGGGTATGATGAGATACGAGTGGGCAATGTAGGCTGCATCTTAGCTGCTAGTCTTGGTTCAATTATTATATGTATAAGATAGCCCTAAATAACATGTATTTTCACATACTTGTGAATACCTATGCAGATTGCAAAGGTAGCAAATTCATGACACAATACTTGTTGACTGTATTTAAACTAGAAATGTTAAAAACGACTAAATTTATAATACACGAAAGAGTAATCAAACACTATGGTTCTTATATACAAATAGACTTTGAAAGGTTAACCTGTTTAATGAAGCTTAGTACTCGTATCTAATTATATAATATACCCATTTAGTAAACATATCTTTTCTGATGACCAAAAGTACTTTTGAGTGACCGCTAAAGAATTCAATACATTGACTAGTAGCAGTAGTTAGAACATTCTCAATTCACATTCAAAGTACTTCAATTAAACATGTTGTGGGCACATTAGCCGCTAATCGCTTCTTAAACTGTCCATAACCAGAATGCACTCAACTAGATCAAGGTTTCCATCTACATATTACTGGCACGTAGGTTTTGATTAATAAACTACCTATAGCCAAAACGGGTGTTAATAAACACGGTAATTATTACACGGGAACGTTAATCGAATGCTAATTAGGTAAAGTTAAATATAGTTAAATTTATAGTTGCTTTTCTCACCGACATGTAAGACCCGATTAAGGGTCAATGGTTCGTCCTATCCCAAATACATAACTTTGATACTCATGTCTCATCATCATCATGTCATGTAATCTAAAGATATTATGTCACTGCAAATTTGTCATCTCCGAAGCTAAGTATAAATTAACGTATCCATCACGCGGTGGTCATAACCAAACATTTTATTTAGGTCCCAGACAAGCTATTGTACCAATTATTATCTCTTAATTCCTTGTGGTCTCACAAACGTACCGAAGGATCATAAATCTTTCCTATGAAACAGGCTACCTGCATTTGTTATCACTATTTGAATGACTTCTATTCCCAGCGGAGGAAGATTAGAAGTTTGTCATTTTCGGCTACCTTAAGATTTACCTTCTTTTTGTATTATATGTACGCGTATATCGAGTCACATCCTTTAAGATTATTGCTAGTATTTAGTCGTATCTATCTTTTCTATTTACTACGTAATCTTCTTTCGACTATTTCAATACCATTTAGTATCGAAAACATACTATAGTATAGTACTGTACAGTACTATAATACTATAGTATGTTTAGTACTATAGTATGTTTAGTACTATAGTATTATACTACTAATACTATAGTACTGTGCTCGTAGTAATTAATAGAATCGATAGAAAAAATATCGACTTTATGACAGATATATAGATTTACATAAAACATTCACATATATGCGTTGTCTTCAAAGGTAATCCGAATTTTAGTGCCTACATACGTAACTGCGAAGTAATTGTACAAATTTACTATATCCTCGTAAGACCCAAACTCGAAATTCCTCTTTGCCAACTGCAACCCAATGTCCTCAAATGAGAACATAAATAAATTATATGGCTTCAGACCCAAACCATTTTTATTTAAATAAACCTAAAATATATACAATACAGCATTGGGACTAATTGAAGGGTACATTAGGAACATGTATGATTATTTTGCAATGTTTAAAAACCTAAAATATTTTGTTCTCGTTTGAGGACATTGGGTGTTACCTGTAAAAATGTACTAAATATATTTGTTCTCAGGTGAGGACAATGGGCAGTAATTAAAAAATAAAAATATGAATTAGTGTTCAAACTTTTATTTTAAAAATGAACAAAAAGAGCACTTTTTATAAAAAAAAAAAACATAAAACTAAAGTCTTCCATGAAAAATCACATATTTCCAACTAACTAACTGTTTAATCTTACCTATTAAATACAATAATTCAAAAGCATATTGAATTACATAGTCTAATAAACTCAACTTTGTTTAGAAATATATTATTATGTTCAGTCATTTTGTAACTTCTTTTTAACTAAGTAATAAGTAACATTAAAAAAATAACCAGCCATTTTGAGATCAGTTATATATGACCTACGGCACATTTAGTTGGCTTTATAGTATAATCTAACTTATAAAAAAAAACTTTAGGAACTAGTAGGAACCAAAGTTCAACAAAGGAAAGAAATCTCATAATAGCTACTCATGGAATAGTTAATAGCAATTTCTTTGCCTATTCAGGCATAAGTAAATGTTACATGTACTACATTTGGTCCGAGATTTATTGACATGGCAATGGCGACATCTTGATTGCTTATCTTCAAATAAGGCCATTTGTTTCGCATTCTGAAGTCATCGTTTAATGGATGTTATGACATTAGGGGTTGGTCGGCCTCTCTTTCTGGGTATAGCATGCTCTTCTTCATCAGAGTCCTCTGTCTGTTGTCTGTCAGAGTCTGTTGTGTTAGCCCGTCCTCTACCTCTACCACGAGAAGTTTCGGTTTCTGCCTCGAGCTCCGACTCGGATGAGCTGCTGTTGTTAGAGTGCAATGAAGTTATTTCAAACTCAGAATTCGAGTATAAGCAGTCATCTTCTTGATTTAGGTGTAGATCTTCAAAGTCCGAGTCATTCAGCAACTCCGTGATTTCATCATTTCTTAACCCTGCAACAATAAGGATAAACGTAAATATTTAAGTTATTTGAAATTAAAACCCGACGTGATCAAGTGATCACATAAAAAAATGATGTTAACGCCCGAAGTGATCAGGCGAGTACATATTTTTCCAAAGGTTCATAAAAATGTAATCCAATTTCAGTGAGACAAAAATTACATTGTAATTATATACTTGTATGTATGGGTCGTTTAATAATATAATCATATAAAGAAATAAATGAATGATGACTGAAATAAAAATAAATTAAAACTCACCTCTTCGACGTGGACGCTGCATGTTCGCCATTTTTTTCCGAAAAGACAGTTTCATCTCATTGGTCAATAAATCACACGTGCATAAAAGTGACGTTTAAGTTTCGGCCAACCAGAAGACAGCAACTGACAGATAATTTACGCGCTAAATTTCAAATGAATTGCTCACTTTTATTTTGTTCTCAAGTGATCACTTTGGGTCATAACTCGGATGAAAAAATAAAATGACTTGGGTCTGAGAGCTTACTTTATTTTTGCCTCATATGAGTACGTTGGGTCTTACGAGGATATACTCATACTCATAGTCATTATGACTCCAAAATGAAGCGCCGTTGATACTTTCCGAGTAATATTAGCGAAACATCTCACTAAAGCCGTTATTCATTGAAGCCTGAGACTACTCGAAAGGATTAACAGTCATAAAACTAATCTATCTTATGAATGGACAGTTTTTTTCTCCTATTGTATTTTGAGTGTGGTCAATGTCTCGAGAGATTCAAATGTGGATTTAGCTACAAGTACGTAATCCGTTCAAATATGTGCATAGTATTGACTTAGTTTATTCAATAACAAAATTCAGAACGTATAAATAACGGGTTAAGCTCTAAAAAATTCATGGCAACATCCTATTGAAAAAATACAAGATTATTTGTTCGTCATAAGCAGATTTCTTAACGATTTAATCCCTTACCGTTGCAAAAAGGTTTCGTAACAAAATTGCAAAAACAACATACACTCCACAACTATTATAGACTTAATCATTGATGTTCGAGTGCAATAGTGGCCACAACGAACCTTTTATTCACCAGCTAGTCACAACGAAATATGCCTGCAGATATTCATTGTCGCCGTGTGGAAGTGCTGACTTTTGCCTGGTCGGAAAAAGTAGATCAGCCAAACTTCCAATACGATTATGAGTTCAGCATTCACCCTATAACACATACATATAAGTATATAACCTAAGTGTATAAGAGAGCAGGATTTATCATATTCGCAATTAATATCGTTTATACAATAAATCTCGTAAATCTGTTAAAAACACTATCAACCATAAAGAATAGTAGTACTAGTAGTAGTAGTACTAGTAGTACTAGATTAGGTGATGTTATGTGAAGAACACATTCACTTAATCCTCCTACATATACTTATAACATATTATATTATTATATTTTCGTGTGTATGCTTTGGGAGACAGTCTAGAACATAACATGTTTATTATATAATTTAATCTTAGGACGATTGTAACCCGTTTTACACGCTTAATAAACAAAATAAATAAATAAATTACAAAGACAATAGTCACCCCATTAACCAATATCTCCCTCATTCCAGAACTGTGCAATGTGGTACGTGTGGCTAGCGTTGTGGGCGACAGTAGCGATCGAAGCGGCCCCTGCCAAGACCCTGGAAGACCTGGCAGTGACGTCACACCCTCCAGGAGTGCTGGACAGGAACGCCGCTGAGCTGGTCTGGAAGTCCTGGCTTCAGTCCCCGGAAAACGGCAACAAGAACTCTCCGCCGAGACGGATTACTACCAAGTCCCTGTTTATCACTCCCCTGATATGCCCTAAAGGACAGCATCTGGATCGGGATCGAGGATGTGTGCAGGTGTGTATCTATTTTACATAAAAATAGTTACGACACTACTAAACCAATTGAAGTACATGTATGAGAAGATGTATGAGTGTCAATGAAGCGAAAGTGGTCTGTCAGGATCGGGACATATGGGAATCCATGATCTTTGTCTACCCCTCTACGGAGCAATGTCAATACAATCAAGCGTGATGTGTATGCATGTTTGTATGTATGATGTAAAAGTGTCGAAAAATATACTTAAATAGTATTTATAATCAGCGATTAGACCGGAATGCTGAAGAAAAGCGTAGTTTTTATAACTATGCCTCCACCGAACTCTGGACCTCACTAGTAGCGTTCAAGTGGTTAACCGATTACGCCACGGAGGTTGTCATTCGGTTAAGGATGATGTTAGAATGTATGAAACTATGTTTGAGTTGATGTATTGATGATAGTGAAGCGAAAGTGGTTTGTATGGATGTCTTAGATAAACTTAACCTACGTGTAACTTATATACGTGTCTACCTGTCAGGTAATGTACATGTAAATTTGTAATACAGAAACTTTCAATTGGTAGATAATAAATATAATTTAGTCCTATTATGTTACAATAGTATAAATAAGCCTCAATTATTCGAAATAATATTGCACTCAAAGTATTATTAATTCAGATGTAAGCTTTGCAAATACAGTCGTTAATTATTGTTTCCGAACAATAGGTTCGTTTAGTAACATTTGTTACAATACGTGTTTTGTAAGTTGTAATAAATTTAGTTTACATACAATGTTAGTGCTAGTAGTATTGTGAAATTAGGGCTTGCACTCCCATTTCGGAAGTTTCATTCGTTTAATTTGTCCTAAAAACACACAATGTACACAAGCAATATTATAATAAAATTTATAGACCAACCTATCAATACGTATAATTAGTTGTCTATTGAACTCACTTTTCTCTTTATAGTCAGCATCGATTATCTAAAAGCCTCTTGCATATACATACATTCACGCCCTTTAAGCCCTTTCGGCGTGAATAAAAGCTTGGAGACATAGAAACATATCCTTGGTCGCTTATCAGCATGATTATTGGGGTTGTGATGTCCCATTTATCGTACAATCACTTGGTATGTTTAACAGATATCTTACATCCATATTCCACACCAGATCCATAATGAATCTATCTTGTGCAGGTGTTAACGCTGAACGAGGAAGACATAAACCGCGACCTGCTGGAGCACCTGAGCACCATCTACACGTCGGCGCCCATCGGAGACGTGCCCTACGACTACGATGACGCTGGTCCGGGGCCTCTGCAGGTCTCCATTCCCCTAGGGCTGGAACCCCAAGCGGCGCCGCTGCTGGCTGATCCCGCACAGGTAATAAAACTCACCAATATTTTACTTGCGGGTTAGTTAGATATTGAGTCAACCGTTAGGTCGCTTCATTTCTCTGGGAATCTAGTTTTTAGAATACAGATAGCTTCCAATGGCAGGGACATTCACGTGTGCTTACACGTGTGAGAAATAGTGTCAAATTAACACTGCATCTCGTTTCTAGGTATTTTTCACGTTAATCTGCTGAAAATTCTAGCATCTTATACCCGCATACCATTTTAAGTAGCTCATTCTTTACAACTATATTGTAGGTCAATCTTTTATTTTGACAGAGCCTACAAATCCAACTTGAGAAGAAGAGCGACTCCAAAACACATCCAGAATCAAATGTGGAAGCCGAACTGCAACTGTTGAAGCAGAACAAAACCGAAACTGACTCCCATCACATACACTCAGAAAACTCTATCACACACGCTGACAAACCGAAACGGAAAACCACGACAGCTACGAAACCACCACTGAAGTCTATGAAACCACTACAGACGCAGGTCAAGAAGAACTGGTCTTTGGCCATGTAGACGTTGACCCTATCTTTCAAGGGCACCAAGAAGTAGAAGTGGATACAGAGACAGACCAAGAAGCTAGCACTACTGAATCCCCCACCACTCCAACTACAGACACTACAACAGATATAGAGACTACAACAGAAGTGAGCACTACAACGGAATCAGTAATGGACATGACTACAGCAGAAACCCATCAGCAACTCAAGAAAGAGCCAACTAATTTAAACCCAGAGAATGAATATGCTAACATTGGGGAGGCTATCAAGTTGATCAGTCGCTACGCAGAAGTAACGACCGATGATAATTTCTCCAAAGACCAGAGAACTAAACAAGTTAATGATGGGTTTCTAGGCACACGAACAAAGGGCCAGTACAGAAGGAATAAGCTCAAGAAAGCCCAGTTCATAGTGCCTCTACGAAAGGAAGAGAAACTACCCCAGAAATACGAGTTGCACCCCGTCTACTACAGATACCCTATATCTCACAACTCCCAAACTCCACCACCGAATTACCCTTTCAAGCACATACAGGACTATTGGCCCAACAAAATACAGGTGGGGTCGTTGTACAACATGCCCCACGAGAACCCTCGGCGCCACCACCACAATTACCCACCCAGCTACTTCCATCCGGCCGCCTATGGGGAATCGGGGTATCCCAACCAAGGCTACTACACGGGGCACAGGTTCCGAGTGCCAGCCCGGTCAAGGTCCGGAGACCAGAGCCTGTACACCCTCATCGGACTAAGCCGCTTGTTCAGCAGCGAAAACTTCGATAAGAGATAAGCGCATTTATCGGTTACCTTAGGAGAAGCTGCGCAAGTCCTCCCCACAGATGGCGCTGACTCAGTAGCTTTCGCAAAATGCCTATTACACAAAGCCAAATATTATAGTCATAGTTGTTTATGTTAATTCTCGTTCGAATAAGTTGGTGTAAATATACTTTTAAGTGTTTATCGTCGTGTAATTGATTTTATAACTGTTTAACTGAGTATTATTGTAATAATTGTGTTAAATGTTTTAAATTGTAAATTATGATTTTTGTATTGTAGATACCTATTACTAATTTTATTAGTCGATGTATAATTTTTGTATAGATCATTTTAATGATGATAGTTTTGTAACATGTCAACAATAGCCCTGACTAGCTTAATTATTAATTTACATTCAGATTATATTATTTTTGTGTCTAATTTAATTGATTATTTATAATGTTAATCGAATTTAATCATTATCTAAAATATGCCTACTTGCCAAACCAGATTACAAAACACTGGTCATTATAACTAAAAATTTACTCAATTCACATAAATAAAAAATATTTTCATTATCTAAAAAGTTACTTCAACAGGTCTGTTCGGAAACCTAATTTCACTTTACCAATTGAATGAAAACAACGATAAGTCCGTGACTTAAAAACTGTTTTGTCCATTTAAGAATTTTCACATAACATCACTAGACTACTTATCAAGTAGTTTTTTAGATGGTACAATTTGTTAAGATATAATCAAAGCGGACTTCTGCAATAATCAAAGGCCTCAAAGATATTTAATGAAACCATTCTCTCGACAAGTTTTAATGATCCCACCAAAGCGTAGATTAAGAATAACCTAGTTTAAACGCAGCAACTAGTTTAAATGTAAGCTAACTAACATGTACAATTTTATTTATATCCAGTGTATAAATGGAAAATGTTACGAAACCATGCAATCTAGAAAAGTACAAAATAACGTGTTGTCAAAGCGATTTATTTTGAGATAGATATTTTATTGGAATAAATTCAATAAACTGTCACTGGAGTTTTGTATTTCTATCGTTTGCCTCTACAAGTACAATGTCTTAATGTTTAACATTATAATGCCAGTATTGTAAATATATTATAAGAACGTGAATTCGACTTTTATTTTACCTTAATAGAAAAAGGATGACTTTAGATAATCTATGATTATCAAAGGAACCTATGACTATATACCAAGCTATTGATGCGGAGCTGGTTCACGAAGATCCTTGATATCTGTTTACCTGGATTAGGAAACAGGCGTGAAGTGTGTAATCCCTTCAGGAGTCAGTGGGTTCCACTTTAGTACAAAATAAGAATAATAAAACAGCTATATCTTTAAGAGATTTTATTGAAAAGAATTTCATTACAACACAGGTCATTCAATAACATTGCAGATTTAATTTCAAACTGAGATTCCGCATTTGCACATACTTCTATTCAAGTCGCTTGGTAACTTACCTACGCTCGCACTGGACATTTCGAAATGCCACTATCGCCAAATCTCTATACAGAAATAATATAAAAATCCATTCTATGTATGTACGAGAATTACTTTTATAGTGAAAAGTTTTAAAGACTTTAGTAAGTCTTACAACTTAATATAACTTAAGATATAAATTAAATTCAGAATCTGATTATTTAGTATACAGCTTAATGAATAAACGATTAACTAAATTTGTGAACTAAATAGCAAATTCAGAATAATAATTAATCAAATAATTTATTACAAAACCTATAACATATTGATGAACCATGTATACTAAACAATAATTGAGAAAAACTTGACGATAATGGCATGAAATAAACTTACCTCCAGCTAAGCTGAACTAAAGAAGCAAGGGAAATTAATTTTACAACTATTTACAAACAACAAATTTGTACACAATATCACAATACAAAATACTTCACATTCGCTCATTCGACACTCAATGAAAAAAGTGTATAAACATCGTTGTACATTGTTCGGCATCCTCTAAGTAAATTTAAATAGTAAAATTACATTAATTTATATATTTTCATTCGCGATACAAGTATAAAATTGATGGCTGCAGCTCTAACATGAATCGTATGTACTTTGATGAAAATATGAATTAAATGTACTTTTCATTTAAGTTAGTAACAATGTACTCGACTTCAAAACTTGACACTTGATGTAAAGTTGGGGCAATTAATATTATATTATTTAGTGTTTTTTACTTTATAATTAGTTTTTTGAATAAGCTGACATAAGAAATTCAATGAGATTAATTATTTTGCGATTATATTACTCAATTACTCATAACCATACATCATATTAAAAAATACAATTTGAACAAGAGTTAAGGTTAAACTAGAGGTATCAAGGGACATTAACTTTTGTCTAACTAATCAATAAAATCTAAGAGATTTCAAAACCTCAATCCTCAAATTCAACCCTAACTACTTAGTTTTCTTCTTCAAAAAACAAGCTTCCACATTGAAAAATAACATAAAAACAAAACTTTTTTCAAGACATTAATAATTTCAAGCACTAACAGATTTTAAACACATAAAAGACTAGTCCATTTGCACCCTTATTTAGCAGATCTCTACAGAGAACACGTAGCAGCTTCAAACAGTCTACAAAGATGGATGGATTATGGCATCAGACTCATTTTGTACTACCCATCCTATAGTGAGATTGTTTTAAGCCCATTTCATCAAACAATTCAGTTCTTTCTATATGCAGATTTAGCAACATGATTAGATAATACACTACAGAGGACATATTGCTTAAAAGATATAATTATTTTGTCTGAATACTATGGAACTGTTTTCATCATTCAATACCTTTTAATGTATTAATTGTATTTACAAAAAAAATAATATACATATGTGTAAGTATATTAAAACTTGTCTTGACTAAGCACATATTAAAAGGGCGTAGTTCCGAACTATGGTATAATTTCTACACAAACAAAGACATACAGTATACAGACACAATGAATATTACACTATATATCACGTCACATAGCACAATATATGATTTATATTCCAATGGTGTTCAGGAATTATTCTTAAGATGAATTCAATTAAAAGTATATGTCCAATTTCTATTTTCCAGGCAATTCAGAAACCATTGAAAAGAAAATCCCTATATAATTCATTCAATTCAATATTGCATAATGGTACAAAAAAATATATTAAATAATAAAAGTCAAACATTGAATTTATGTAACCAATGTGTCTTGTAGATATTATAATTTATGTAGAAAATACTCCCTTTAAATAAAGTAATTGTCATTAAGTCCTGATAAAGTCGTTTATAATATTGCATGGTTGCAGTAGACTGAAATTCGACACAGCAATTTTTAAAAGATATGGGTCAAAAAGTCATTTACATTCTTAAGTTCGTATGATTTCAAAGTGTCGAAACTCTGTCCACAAACAAACTGAAATATGCTATAGTTATCCAATAATAAATGTAACTATCCCACCTAAAATTATATTATTCAGAAGAGTCACTCTTCTACGTCAATAATTGCATTGGTATACCTATTTATATAACATTATGGGATATACATCACTCATACATACATAAAGAATTAAAAACTGTCTCTATAGTACTGTTAAATTGGAAAAACAGTTTCCTAACATAAATACATGTCAATAGACATTTAACATACAGATTACACCGTAAAACTGTTCTATTGCACAAAATGTTGAAATAAGAGTTACGCCCTTTCACTTTGAGGACACAAACACCGTACATAATACACTTTTTTACCTTAAACAGAAGCATGTACAAATTTCAGTCACAGTCACTCGTCACGTAGCACAATAAGTAAAAAATGGATAACCTTATTGTCCATTACATCTAAACGCTAGTCCAAATAAATTAACACTGTACCATGATGAATTGTATGGTTTACGCTTAATATAGAGTAAGTACGTACAAGCAGGCTCACTTCGTCCAGACCTACGGTTCATCTGAACTCGTAGATCTGTATGCTGTGCTCTGGGACGTGACTTAACGTTAAGGATTGAAACCTGGAAACAAACAGAAGTACTTTCAATAAGATTCTAACTGGAATGAAAATGAGGGTTTTCTGTGGAAGAAAACATGAAATAAATAAATCCCTTTGCAAAGACAATACAAAATCCAAAAAATCAAACACATTAACGACCATTAAGGCTAGCGGGGTAGTCAAAGGTTCAGGTTTCCATCTCCGAAATTGCAAAGGTAGTAAGTAATTCTACAGACACCTCAAACCTACGTGTTGACCAGATAGTCCCTCACCATATAATTTTATGCATTTTGTAAATGTGTTTTCACTGATACAGAGTCAATCCCCAAACAACTGAGCTACATCGAATCATCAGCAACAAAGTTATATGAGGTAGAAAGCAATGGGTGAAATGACTTAAGATAGATAAAACTGATACTAATCTGAAATTTATGGCCATCCCAAATAGATAAATTATACTGTACTTTAATTTCAGCTTTAAAATACCAGTCTATATTTGTCATTTATAAACAATATATTTAGGCCATGACCTGTAGCTCAAAACCTACGTTGATTGACTTATAGCTGGCTTCAATGAATGATTATAAAAACCTGACCCTAATTATTATTATTCAGTCACCACTGCGTTATCAATATTTATCTACATATAGAATGAAGTGCCAATAAACCTCATTAAGGTGTCAATGAACCGTTATCTAAATACCAGACACTTTATCATATGGAATATAAAAGTATAAGATTAAGAAACTGCAGTGTTTGTGCACAATGACCCCTTCTGGGGTGGACAGGACCTGGGAAACATATTTCCAAAGTCACCTTTAGCTTTACTGTTAGGGTTGAATTAGAATTAATTTGGTAACAATTTGCTATCCTATTTTAGTATAGTTCTCATAGGAATGAAGTGAAGGGAATAGTCCCTTAGTCACATGCACTGCATGACAGCCAGGAAACATTCCATTTATGTTTCACACTAATATTAAATTCAATGTAGTATTTATTACTCCTTAACTATAATATATTCTCTAGTGAGATTAATATGAGCTAAAGAAGAGTATTACATTGAAATCAAAGAGATTAAATACCTTATAATCTTTTGACATGTTTTCTAGACAGAGTATAACCTGTATATTTAAATAATACTAAATTATACTACCCCTTTAGATAAAAAATCTTAAATATTCATTACTGAACACATATCTACAGTAACTTGTATTAAATATTGTTAAAAGCTTAATTAATGAATAAGTATCTCACCATTCTGAGCTCCGATGGTAGTAATACCCCTCTATCGTGGCTGCTGACTTGTGGAAGCAAATATAGTAGAAGCCGGCAAAGGAAGCCCCGTTTATGTCCTTGATCGTGTGATCTGGCACCAGGAAATGCTCTTTCCACCTCATGAAGACATAGTCTGCTTGCGCCAGAGAGTCATAGTCAAAAGAATCAGAGTTGAATGTCTTCAGGTAAGGTAGAAATAGCTCAAATTTGCTCTGGAATGGGATAAATTTAAAAAATTATTACATACATTTTAATTATGTTATATAGAACTTAATCAAAATGAGAAATGTATAGAAAACTATATACAACATACTAATTAAGCATTGTAATAAGTAATCACACATGCATTCAATAAAAAAGAAATAAATATAAAATTAGAATACACATTTTATAATTCTATAATCATTGAAAATATGTAAAATGATTCAAACTATAAAACCACATCAATTAGTATGATCTAAATATTCTAAGATTAAATCTTTTAGGTATAATAACGATATTCCTACAAGAGTCAAATAGGAATGAATGTAGTGCTCACCCAATGTTTCCTATCCACATCTTCATCAGCCTCCCACTTCCTCGTAAGGAAAGGATAGCGGGCGGATATTATTTCTCCATCGAAGAAAGTCGTCAGCGTCGGGAATTCCTCCGTAAGTCCTTTTATCTTAAGATATCCGCAAAGGTAAGAATTCGCCTCGTCCACATGCTGAAACAAACAATTTTCCACAACGATTACGAACGCCGCTCATAAGTAAAAACCGTATCAAAATTCACCACTAAAACTTTTTCGGAGCAACTTTCACAGAGAAAGGTCAATACGGAAGATAATGCGTACTTTGTTATTGTCTACTAACCTGCAAAACTACTTCAACCTCATAGGAATTTCCTTTTGACTTCTGATGCCCCTGAAATTTAGAGCCATTGTACAACAAAGACTTGGTGACACCCGGCTGTTTTGAATTCGCAGGTGGCGGCGGTGTTATATCAACTTTCACTGGCATTATTTTTCCATTAATACGGTGACCCAGCTTGCAATAACGAAAATAGAAATTGGAATTTGGAAATCTCGTTGGAAAATTATGACAAACTGACAAAGCATGTGACAGCGTTCAACGGTTAGTTAGTGAATTTTGACGTCGTACTTTTCGAGCACATTCCGACAAGGTTAATGTTCCCTTAGACTTACTACACATGATTGAAATTGAAGTATATTAAAAGTGATGGATACTAATCAATGAAAAAGTATGATGAAAAATTAATCGTTTGGTCAATTTATTAAAAGTGGAAAAAAAAACAGTTGTAAAATTTGTTATTTAATTTATTATCTATTATTATTTTTAACATTTCAGCCAGACCTTATACATAGTTTACCGCACAGTACTACTATAATAGGTATAGAGTACCCGCCACATAAGGTGGCAGTTGGAGGCGTCGCCACAGTCGCGTAATCCAGTGTTGCCAGTAAACACGCCAAAACTAGCACTCACTGTGCCATACGGCTCGATACATTATATTGAGGTTTCATTTGTAACGATCTTTGGTTGCAGAGCTATAAACTCAAATAAAACAAATTAATATACCAAAGTCAAAAGTCAAAATATTTTTATTCAAAATAGGCCCTATCATAAGCTCTCTTTGAAAGTTATTTTATGATCTAAGTACAAATTAAAAAAACTATATATTGACAAAAGGAATATATATGAGTGAAGTGGAAGGGCGGTTACGTAGGGGCCGGCCTAATAAGACATATATGTAACAGTCAGATAGACGCTATATTGAAAAAAGGTGACGTTAGGAGTACCTATAACCGCCGAGAGTGTATTAGAGAATGTATGAATGTCAATGAAGCGAAAGTGGTCTGTCAGGATCGGGACAAATGGGGATCCGTGATCTCTGCCTACCCCTCTACAGGGAATCAGGCGTGATGTGTATGTATGTATGTAAAAAAACTATTTCAAACATGGCACTGAGCATTGTCTTTACATATTTTTACCGAGGTTAGTTCACCAACCATTTCGGCTGCTCAAGATGCCACGTCATGAAGACCACGACCGCTCTGATAAGAGCGTAACGATTGAGAAGAAGAAGTTCAGCGGAGACCCTTGGAGAAGAACTAACAAGAAACTCCAGAAATCAATTTATTATAATCACCCTTAACAAACATAAAATTACAAAGAGTGGGCAAAAAACACAACGCTGGTAATACTAAATTTACCTTTCATACAAAATAACACGCAATGGCGGAAACGTCAAATTTAGTTCCAAGTTTGGCTACTGCCACCTTATGTGGCGGGTACTCTAATACTACGAGTTGTATCCTCATATCTGTTGTATTACTATAGTAGGTGTTGCCAGTGCGTGTCCTGCCTTTGTCTGGATCGGACTAAGAATTTTTGATTAAAAAACTGGCTAGCCATCTCTAATGTCTCTGTCTTATGAAACCATTGCGGAGTAGTCAAATGATAAGAGTTTAACATCAACTAAGCATTGTATGTAATATTTGTCTACTCAAAACCTAATTTTCGCATACTAAACAGCAACAAAAACATTATAACAAAAACAACAAGGAGTTTCAATACGCTTTTGGCCGTTGTTAATTATAAATAAATAAAATGTTAATGACTGATTCTTATTAAAATAACAATAATTACGTCAATATTTGACATTACGTTATAAAATTTAAGTCTAATATGTGAAAACTCAAAACTTGTAGCCCTCCGAAAACAACTTTTAAACTCTCAACGACTACAAGGTGCAAACATACCTTTACGGAATAATTACCTGGCAAGAACAACATCTTGTCTTGTCTGTGGTCTAGTTAAAAAAAATATTCGTTCCTTTTCGTCGTAGTAGAGGTGTTTCATTTTTAATTTGCATTTATTTTTGTGTTTTAAATAAGTTTATTATGTTTGTTTTTCACTTATAGCATAATGTTTTTGTGCATTGTATCCGAAAGTACAAGTGAAATTAGATTAATTCTTAGTACTAGGAAGTTGTGACCTATAAGCAATAGAGATAGTGATATTTTCCCACATAATTATGGTTAACTGACATTCGTCTGCATCCTCAATTATGGCAGACCCAGGTTATTATCATGGTGATTATATTCGTCACCCAGTGCTCTACGAGCTGGGTGACAAATACGGCATCAAAACAGAGTCCATTCCCGAAATAGCTCTGCCGTCAAAACTGGAAGAGCTGAAAGACGTGATTCGTAGAGAAATACGTAAAGAGCTCAAAATCAAGGAGGGCGCCGAGAAGCTCCGGGAAGTGGCCACCGACAGGCGATCGCTCTCTGACGTCGCCAACATCGTCAAGAAGGCAAACATCAAGCTTAATGAGCTCAAGACTGACTTGCAAGAACTTGAATCCCAGTTACTGTTGTCCCGTGGTCAGTCCACCCCCACCTCGCCAGAGGACCTGTCCTATGATGAGGAGATCATCCTGGCTTCGGAGGCTGCCCAGCAACAGCGACAGCTGGGTGAAGGCACCACAGACAGGAAACTGGCCTCACTAGAAAAGCAATTGAACATAGAGCTGAAGGTGAAGCAAGGAGCCGAGAACATGATTCAAAGTATTAGCAGTAGTAACCAATCTAGAGATAAGAAGCTCCTTGCCGAGGCCCATCAGCTGCTGGCAGACTCTAAGGATAAGATAGAATATCTTAAGTTACGTATCACAAAGTTAACTAAACAGCAGAAAGGAGACAATTCTGGGACAAATGGTGATGGCAGAAGTGTTGACATGGGAGGCATTGATCAAATATTAGACGAAAGAATAGCAGAACTGAGAAACAGGTTAAGGATTGAGGCAGCTGTAGTAGAGGGTTCTAAGAACGCCATTAGGTTATTACAAACAGATAAGAAGATGACTGACAAGAAAGCCCTGCACGAGGCTCAAACGAATCTGATAGAATCAACACAGAAGCTTGATTTGCTACGTAGGTCTCTGGACATGAGACGCCAGGAACTGCCAGTTGAAAGCCCCGCATACATTGAGCTAGGGCATGAGTTACGTAGCACTGGTTCCAGTCCCGGCTATGTCAGTCTCACTGGTGGCCAGAAATCGCATTTTGCATCACCAGCACCCTTAATCAGCCCCTGTGTTCAAGTAACTGGTACGTTGGAAGTGAGACTCATGGGTTGCCAGGATCTGTTGGAGGACGTGCCAGGACGCACTCGGAGGGACCCCCTAGCCAGTCCTTCTGACCTCAAGTCCTTTGTGAAGGGGGTTGCCATACGTAATTCAATGAAGTCCTACAGTATCAAGGAAGACACCAGCAATGAGATTATGGCTATATTGAAGCTGGATAATCATACCGTGGCGCAGACTAGCTGGAGGCCTTGCTCTCAACAGGCTTGGGATCAGAGGTTAGTCTTATTTATTGTATTTTTTTAGCACTGTTAAAGATCAGATCCATTATAGATGAAACATGTCAAAATTATTTGTTAAAAATTTAAGAGATTGATGTCAATGAAACTAGTAAGTTGTTCAGGCTTACTTGGCTTATTGTAAATATATAGTTTTATTAGTTAAAAACATGACATGTAACTGCATATCTAATATCCACCCAGTAGATCTCCTAATATTCTGATTAATCACGTACATATTCACATATTCTTTAATTACTTATTAACCTTAGAAGTTATATTAAGTGAAAAGAAACACATCCACTCTATACAGCCCACTGGTATAGACAAAGAATCAATCACCACCCAGAATGATTGAAGAATCTTATGCATGGTGTTCAGATCCTCACAATACCTGCCTACATAAATAATAAAGAAACATGTATTTATTTGTTCTCATTTATCACCGTTTATTGGATATCAAAATGAGTGTAGGTTGGCACTCATTAGGTTTGGTAATGACCCAAACCTTCAGTGTTATCTAGTGAGTGGGCAGTGATACAGAGGAAATCTATTTAATATAACAAAACTATGAAAAGGTTCATCATTAAATGTATGTTATAAATATTAATACTATTTTAACATACATACATATCCATTCACTTCCTTCAATTCTTTTTTGGGTAGACAGAAACTCTGAGACATAATAGCGCCTAGGTCACTTTTTAGCATAAATATAAGGGTTGTGATGTCATAATAATATGGAACATTAGTGATAGATTGCTAGCCCATCACCCATTTACCTCTAGTTTCTTAGTCGCCTCCTATGATATGCCAGAAACAAAGGCACCTAGTTAGCATTCTTTTTATGTCCCAGAGTAGCATGAGACATACTATTGACTAACTATACTATTTTAAATATAGTCATAAAAGTATGGTCAATTTAAATTTGAAAACATACATTCCTATTACTGCTATCTTAGCTTAGTTTTTGTGCTAATCAAATGTTTAAATTACATAGACAAATGCTTTTATTATTATAATAGGTAGTATTTCACAACATATAACTAGATAGGATCTATTCAATAATGACAAGCAACCTGTCAATATTCTATATCAATTCTAACCGTTAATAAAAGTACCTCTAGAAATGTTTCTCTGAGGTACTGTTTACTATAATAAGAAGAAAAGAACTAAATGTTATGTAAATAATATACATATATTCACACCTCTACATCTCCAACAGTATAGGCAGAGACTATCAATCGCCACCTAGACTGATCCTGACAAATCTCTCTTACTTCACTTGCACCTATTATCCTTTTCAAACATGCTCTTCTGTTCTTCACACTACATACTGTAGTGTTTTATTATCTGTGCTCCCCGACTTGATTCATTCAATGAAGCATGTCTCCAATTTGATTATACATAGGCTGTGTGTATCATATATGTTATGTCTTTATGTAAATTTAATAACATAAACACATCTCTTAAACACATCTCATAAACAAATAACTTACAAACCAGTGTTTGTTAGGCAGCAGACAATTGTCTGAGACGTCTAAAGGAATCCCCGTTCTGTTTGACAAGTAGCACAGCGTCTTATTGTGTGCGTTTCCTACCCTTTTCACAATGGCCTCTTTGTATGAAACAGAGCTCTATATTCACAGCGTTGTAATAACTAAGATTGAAAAGGTCAAGGTGAAAAGCTAGGCCTAAAGTTCTGTTCAGCTCTTTGAGAGTTATGACTGTGATGTGTATAAGTGTCGTCGAGTGTGTATATACGTTGATGCCTTTAATCACTTTCGGGGTGGACAGAACCTTGGAGATTTAGTATATCTTAGGTTACTTGTTAGCATAGTTATTAGGATTGTGATATCATAATATGGAACATTGGTGACAGATTTCTAGCCCATTGCCCAATTGATCCCATTTAACCCTAGTCCCTTAGTTGCCTACTAAGATATGCCGGGAAGAATTTAGCTTTCTTTTTATCCATACTATCACAGGACCATCCCAGTCTTACCCAGGACAGAATCATTCTGTTTATCTCATTGGGAATTATGACTGATGTGTATTAATGCTAAGGTATAAATTAGAGATTCCCGTTTTTCTGAACCTGGTTGAACATTTCAATTGCATTCATTGATCTTGACAAAAACACTTTGTGTTTACAGCTACTTCTAATGTAACCCATAAGTATGTTGTCTATTTGTGTGTCATGTCTTACTAGTTAGTTAGTTAGTTTGTAGGGCTCCGTGGTTTCCGCAATTAGTCCCCACTGGGACCATTTTGCGTGATGTCGCTGACTATTCCAGCCAGCCCAGCACCCGCCAGAAGCGCAGAAGACGCCTAACGTCTTCACAGGCTTTCCGAAGCGACCCCGGTTTCCCAAGGATTTTAGCCCGTTCTTCAGCCACGGCCCAACACTCCAGGACAACGTGGCCAATGGTTTCAGTGAAGTCAATGCAGCCCCTGCACAGAGGGCTATCCGTGATTCCGAGCTTGAATAGGTGCCCGTTTAGTCTGCAATGGCCGGTGATATTTTCGGTCATCCACACGCAGTTCTCTTCTCGTTAGTTGAAGTAATTTGTTCGTTAATTTGGGGGCCAACTCTGGAAAAACTTCCTTTGAATGGCTCGAGCCATCGAGTTCCCTCCATCTCAAATTTTGTAGTTCCCTGGTCCAGGTTCTTATCCATGATCTGAACTTGCTGAAGGGGAGGGGCAACAAAGGCTCCGGAGCCACCAAGGCCGCCCCCGCGCCCCTTCTTGCAAGCTCATCCGCTGCGTCGTTCCCGAGTGATCCACTATGTCCTCTAATCCACTGCAGTGTCACACTATTCATTATGGACACCTTGGTAAGCTGGAGATGACACTCGTGTATTAGCTTTGATGTTATTGTCGTACTGGACAGCGCCATCAAGACGGAAGCGCTGTCCGAGACCACCTTTATGTCTTACTAATAACGACCCTTTTATTACACCCATAGCACATACTATACCTTTGATCAAACTATTACAATATGTGTCAATAAATTTCCAGGTAACTCATTTTCCTAGAAAAATCGTTCTATGACGATAGTTACGTGTAATCATAGTGTTATACGCCCTTTTAAAGGTTTTATCTGTATGTAAACATATGTATATTGTTATTCTTACTCATACAATGAAACAAATGTTTCAGAGAACTTTTACATAACTATATTATGTGTACCTTTCAAACATATGTTACGTACTTTTAAGGTAATTTTGAGGTGAACAGAGTTTTGGGAACATTTTATAACATTGTCCACCAGGTTAAGTGATGACAGCATTAATATGGTATTTACATGACAGGTTTCTGTTAATTTTATTTATGTATACATATCACTACATAGTATAAAACAGTCGCTTTCTCTGTCCCTATGTCCCTTTGTATGCTTAAATCTTTGTAACTACGCAACGGATTTTGATGCGTTTTTTTTAATAGATAGAGTGATTCAAGAGTAAGGTTTATATGTATAATAACGTCCATTAAATAATGGAGTAGGCTATTTTATACCAGTGCGAAGCCGTAGGGTCGCTAGTTTACTTATGATCCCTTTACTAGATAGTTAGGTAGTGAAGTTCGTATGTCCATCTCTGTTATTGCAGACAGTTTTACGGCATATCAAACCCTCTGTTCTCCAGATAGTCAGCACCCAACGTGACATTCTAATTAAGTGCCATGTCACATTCACTACGTATTCCACTTATGAGGTGTAAATCTTTCCTAACTGTACTTTTCCTAACTGAATTCCCAGAGAAAAATGTTATTATATTCCACATTAACTAGTACGAAAATAATATTTAAAATCTCTCGCCTATTGTATGAGTTAGTGATATAATAATATTATCTATACTTCCAAGATGTATAAAGCTGTAATATAATATAGGTCAATAGAGTTTCTTCGTTATCTACCTTATTACAGGCTCAATAATTCGGTGTAGATAAGCCACGTTTATATGCTTCATTTATATAATAAAGCCGCGACGATGATAGCAGAATTTTATGGATTTATGTCGTAGGTATTTTGATGTAAGCTAATGCAATTTCATTCCGTAACAGATTAGTAAACGGTGAGGGAAAACAACGTGAAATAATCTGTACTTTACTTTGACATAGGATAATTGTGCCAGTAGGTACCCTGTAACATAGAATATTACTTACATACATATACATCACGCCCGATTTCCTACAGAGGAGTAGGTAGATCTCATGGATACTCATTTTTCTCGATCCTGCGAAAGGGGTAGATAGAAATCACGGATCCCCATTTTTCTTAATCCTGTGAAACCACTTTCTCTTCATTAGCATCCATTAACTTCATACACACTTGGAGATTATAGGTAGGTACTTCTATAATTATAATTTAGAATTATGTAATTTACTACAAAATAATGGTAGTAGTTACACCAAAGAGCTTACACTCGTTTATTTACGTAAGTTATCATTTTGTTATATCAATAGTGATATACAGATATAATCGATGACTATCTGTTTACGAAAGAAGAATTAAATTTCTTAGAAATAAAATTATACATATACGGCATACACGTTTACCTACAAAGGTAGGTAGATCAGGGATCGTAAGCATTTTTTATTATCTATATCGATACTGATCGATGGTAGAATAATTCTTATAATAGTTCAATTAAAAGAGATCGAATCGGTTTAATGTCCTGAGGCTCTATCCCCAAAAGTATTAAAGCCTATAACTATGAATGTCTGAATTATCTTTGAGAATATACATAAGAAAAGAATTCTTAAATGACATTAAATCAACTAATAAACCATAACTATGGAAACATGACCTCAATCACTTTTCTTCTGCTGAAAATTATTGAATTTTTAGCTCGGTATATAAAAAGCCCAATCAATTAGTTATATAATCATATTAGTTAGTTATTAGTTAGACACAAAGACATGATTACTCTTAGCTCTCATCAGCTCATTATAGATGAAAAGAATCTCTAAACGAGGTTACCTTACGCGAAAACTAAAGGTATATGGTTGCTAAAATACATTTAGTGCGCGTCGTTATCTTTTCCTTAATCTTTGCAGTGTAATCAAATGACTCATATCAGTTGACGTATCGTATCGTCAATAAACGGCCCTAGCTTAGGTTTGTGGGAAAATTCAATGACCTATTTTGGCTCGAGCAGGTAAAAATGAGTAACCTTCAAACTAGCAACTTTGTAACTTAACTTACTAGTGCTTTAGTGGAAAATTAAAATTCATACGATTCGCAACGTAACGCCCTTTAACTGTTGTTAATACGATCTTTAAGTGCACATCTCACTAGTATGTCGGTTAGCAAAATGACTGTTGTTGAGTCAATCATACCGTTACCGGATAATAAGTAGATTCTTTGTTTTTCGTCACCACAATTGGAAGTAACCACCCAAATGGTTACCCATCAAAAAACTGATCCCTTCTAGCTTTGCTTAACTTCAGTAATGTTGCAAGAAACGTACAACATGGCTAGTTATGGCCATTGTAAAGTATCAAATCATTTTCCTTTTAAAATCTCATTCTCGAGACATTGCATACATTTACATAACTTTCGCTTCCTTTAAACGGGGTAGTTAACTGTCGCAACAGGTGGGTGAGCCATGTGAGGGTTGAAGCATTGTATTATACTATCTACAGTGAGGGAACACTACGTAAAGACGCCTACTCCAGTGGTATACGCCTAGAGCTCACCAATCTAACTTGGACCCAATCCCTTATGAATTACAGTGGAACTACAGGTCTTGTAGCTCTGGTTCAACGATGCATTGAACCAAAACGAAATGACATACAGTGTCGTAGACGTTGTAAGGTACGTAGGTTCAAAGTAGGTTGGTTTTCTACCCAGTGTTTGTCACTGGCCTGCCATGAACAATATCCGTTGATAGTCCGTCGCTTTGTTGCTTGGGGTTGTAAAGGAAATGATATACAGTGTTTACCTTCTTGTATCTGTTGAGTCAAAGGCTGTCTTCAAGTGTTTGTGGTGACCCAAATCATTGACTATCTTGTACTGGTTTACGGTCGAGGCACTTGTATTTATATACCTAAGAAATGATTAGTTGAACCTAAGAAAAATGAAAAATATTTCTAAAGCTACGTTTAGTTATTGTAATTATAGAAAAAAATATAGCAATAAACATTCTCGTTCTCGCATCATAAAATGATTTACTCGCACCACGTTCTGTTTATAATATTAATCAACCCCAAAATTTAATTCAATATAATGTAAATACTAATAAGCAGATAGTAAAAAGTTACGACTACATAACTAAAAACAAATTAATAAAGCTTATTAATTAGAAATTCAAACCGGTTTACATAGAGAGCTATGAACGAACGAATTTGAAATTTAAAAACAGCTTGGAAGTTTCTTACTATATATAGATAGTAGGCGCAAAAACCCAATTAGCATAAAATTTCTTCTTGTGAACACCCTCTGATAAACTATTCAACTAAGAAACGCTAATAAGTTTATTAACATATCAACATACACCGTTGGAAGTGCGAGTAAGTTAATGTAACATGATTATTACACCTGCGTAATACATCGCTTATAGTAGGGAACACATCGTGAGGAAACCTGCCTATTCCTCAGGATAGATGGATTGGTTTGTTATGCTACTAACCTGATTAGGTGCTGACCAAAAACTTGGTTCGATGTAACTAGTCATTATTAAACTAATTCGCTATTGTAGAGATAGAAACGTGAATGTTTGAATACTCTTCAAGGAATTATTCTTGTGAAGTGTATGTATTTATTTCCACAAGAATATTAAATACATTCTGGAAAAAATATCAGAATTGTTTCTAAATAATGGCACACTTTATTCTCACAATTGCGTTGAAGTTGAACAACCCCTTAAGTCACATTTAGAAAATGATTTGGTGATTTGTGGGATGACAAAATAAATTGATTTTGTGACAGCGTGTAGTGTAAGTCACGCCCGCGCATTTATTTGTTCAAAAATATTTAGTTAGTCATTGGCAAAGTGAGAGCTGTAGACAAAGACATGCGTTTCCAGCCAAATCTCTGAAAGGGGGAAATCACTGGAAAAACTCTGTAGATAAACATGGACATCAACGTCGCATATCCACGAGATGGACACAACCTAGACATAGCATCGTATTGGTTTTCTTTAGCAAATAACGCTGGTTATTGCATATATTAAAAAGCTATATTATTTATTATAGCTTTAGATTGATACGTAAAAAATTTTTTCATTGATATTCTATATCAATTCGTTCATTAAAACATTCGTTTTCTATGCATAAACTTTCAATGCATTGTTTTCCTAATATTTGTTTTTGTGCATTTCCAGGTTCACGATAAAGCTGGACAAGTCCCGCGAGCTGGAGATCGGCGTGCACTGGAAGGACTGGCGCGGCCTCTGCGCCGTCAAGTTCCTGCGCCTCGAGGAGTTCATCGACGACATCCGCCACGGGATGGCGCTCGAGCTGGAGCCCCAGGGGCTGCTCTTCGCCGAGATCAAGTTCCTCAACCCCATCGTGTCCAAGAAGCCCAAGCTGCAGCGCCAGAAGAAGATCTTCAAGCAGCAGGGCAAGAACATCCCGCGGCCCTCGTACGGCGACATGCACATCCCCGCCGTGGTGCTGGGCCGCCTGCTCAAGCGCTCCTCGCCCTCCATCCAGAACATGGCGACGGCGCACATGACGCCCCCGCCCCCCCCGGACCCCAAGGAGGAGAACCCCCACGTCACCCTGGGGGGCATGGCCGCCGTGAGGCCGCTGGACCTGCCCCCGGCGCCCGCCACGCCGCCGCCCAAGCCCACGCTGCCGCTGAAGCCGCCGCCCAACGTGTCCACGCTGCGCATGGAGAAGGAGCTGCAGGAGGCCTTCGCCTTCCTCGAGGACTCCTACACCAAGGAGGCCGCCTACTCCGTCAAGGAGCCGCAGACGCCCTCGTGCGACACGCCGCTCGTCGAGTACCCGCCCTCGCCCTCGCCCAAGACCTTCATCGAGTTCCCCAGCAGCGAGGACCAGATCGTGGAGATCACCAGCGGGGTGCTGCGCCTCTCCTCCTCGCGCTCCTCCTCCGTCATCGAGAGCGTCGTCAAGGAGGCGGACTCGCGCCGCCACTCGGGCGACATGTCCATGAGCAGCTTCCGCCTGCTGAGCGTGCTGGGCAGGGGCCACTTCGGCAAGGTGATCCTGGCGCAGTACCGGCCCACCAACGAGTACTTCGCCATCAAGGCGCTCAAGAAGGGCGACATCATCGCCAGGGACGAGGTGGACTCGCTGCTGTCGGAGAAGCGCATCTTCGAGGTGGCCAACGCCATCCGGCACCCGTTCCTCGTGAACCTGTTCGCCTGCTTCCAGACGGAGCAGCACGTGTGCTTCGTGATGGAGTACGCGGCGGGCGGCGACCTCATGATGCACATCCACGCGGACGCCTTCAGCGAGCCGCGCGCCGTCTTTTACGCCGCGTGCGTGGTGCTCGGCCTGCAGTACCTGCACGAGAACAACATCATCTACCGGGACCTGAAGCTGGACAACCTGCTGCTCGACCCGAGGGCTACGTGAAGATCGCCGACTTCGGGCTCTGCAAGGAGGGCATGGGCTGGGGCGACCGCACCGGCACCTTCTGCGGCACGCCCGAGTTCCTCGCGCCCGAGGTGCTCACCGAGACGTCGTACACGCGCGCCGTGGACTGGTGGGGGCTGGGCGTGCTCGTGTTCGAGATGCTGGTGGGCGAGTCGCCCTTCCCCGGCGAGGACGAGGGCGAGGTGTTCGAGTCCATCGTCAACGACGAGGTGCGGTACCCGCGCACGCTCTCCCTAGAGGCCATCGCGCTGATGCGGCGGCTGCTGCGCAAGAACCCCGAGCGGCGCCTGGGCAGCTCCGAGCGGGACGCCGAGGACGTCAAGAAGCAGGCCTTCTTCCGCCACGTGGACTGGGAGCAGCTGCTGCTGCGCAAGGTGAAGCCGCCCTTCGTGCCCACCGTGCACACGCTCGAGGACGTGAGCAACTTCGACAGCGAGTTCACCTCGGAGGCGCCCGTGCTGACGCCGCCCAAGGAGCCGCGGCCGCTCTCCGCCGCCGACCACAAGCTCTTCCACGAGTTCACCTACATGGCCGACTGGTGCTAATCCCCCCCCCTCCCCCTCCCGGTGCCCGAGTGAGTCGCGGCCTAACTCCGCCCGGTGCCTTAACAGCCGCTGTTGTATTGATATCAGTAGCGTAACGTTTTCGAGTGTCTTATTAAGCGTAGGATCTCTTGTTAACTCGTATTTTAACGGAAGCAGCTAATGCAATATTTTACGATACATTGTGTAATTTAATTAGTGTTAATCTTTATTTTTTATAAAAGGATTGTGTTAAAGATTTATATACATACGTAGTTATGAATTGATTAACTTAGAAAGTAACATTATGTTTTAAATGGTATTATTTAAGCGAACTATCAAGGCGTGTCAAATCATTACTGTTTCAGTCAAGTTGTTTTACTTATTCAGTGAAATAAATGTAACAATGAACTTTGCATTTTATTTACTTTCACGTATTAGTCTTGTCTCAGTTTATCAAGATACGCACTGGCCTCAGCCAGTCAGCGCCTCATCAATCAAGTAATCAGTGAACCAATTCATTGGAGCAGCAATTTACTAGCGCATGGGGAATGCAAAGCAACATTACAATAATGCAAATTGCTATGTAAATTGTACTAACTTGCATATGCTAGACCAGTGCTGTTTCTAGAGGACTGCAAATATTAGCTGCCTTCTTTATAACTATGAGGTGACTAAAGAACTTAAGGGTTTTAAGACAAAGCTTGTAGCATAAAGTGCAATATTCTTGAGCTTCTTTGTTTTTCAGAAGCTTTACAATTGATCCCTCTTCGCAGCATCCATGTATTGATATAGTAATAAAAAATAATTCTGGAAGGGTGGTGAGGTGTGATGGCAGCTAGGAACCCATCTGGTAACACAAATTACATAGATATTGGTAACACGCGATAATGCAGATTGAAAATATCTATTACCATCTGAGAAAACTGATGTAATATAATGCAATGATAGCAGATTGACAAAAGGAATATATATGAGTGAAGTGGAAGGGCGGTTACGTAGGGGCCGGCCTAATAAGACATATAACAGTCAGATAGACGCTATATTGACAAAAGGTGACGTTAGGAGTACCTATAACCGCCGAGAGTGTATGAGAGGATGTATGAATGTCAATGAAGCGAAAGTGGTCTGTCAGGATCGAGACAAATGGGGATCCGTGATTTCTGCCTACCCCTCTACAGGGAATCAGGCGTGATGTGTATGTATGTATGTAAAACTGATGTAATTAAACAAAAATTATTTGCTTCTATTACCTCAAAGCAATCTGTCATCTTCTTGTAACAGTGTATATTAGCATACATCTGGTTCATAAATCATGAACCCTAAGAATCACTAGAGAGTGTGTCTGAAATGTGATTGGCTGGTTTATCAATATACCTACATACATAATGAAGAATAGGTAAATTTCTCAATGACTAATAGATCGATTAAAACAACTGTTATTTAAGACTTAACAAAACTTTATTTTACATGACTTTCAAGTTATGAGTATTCCTATAATATTCACTTTTAACATACCAATAAAAAATGACAATTAGATTTCATAATTAACAGTTACTGTCACTTTACATTAAAATAAACAATGAGAAATGGGTGAATTCTAAATTTAATTCCACACATACAAATAATCGCCTATACAAAATACAGTTCAACAATATTGTGCATCAGTTAATGTAATAAATGCTGCTCCATTGACTATGTCCTGCAACATTTCCATAACTACAGACTACTAACTTAATTTGGACAGAGTATGTTACCATAAATAGTCATTGCACCCTCATTAAATGACATTCACATATTTAACTCATCAGGCAACCATTAAAAATAGGGATGAATGTGAGTTGAGCCCAATATCATCATTTAATATTAATAAATGACAACACTCAGAACTAGTTATGTAGTTAACTGTTACTATTGATTTCTAATTTACAAAAATCACTATTAAATGTGACACATTCCCACATTTATCTTCCACATTGCCCATTTTAATTCTCTAAAAAACCTAATAATTATAAACTATTCATTTTACAAGTCCAATAACTAATCCAAATAGTGTGAGCAACATATCAAAGTTTTTGCACTACATATCCCAAAGTCACCTTGACAAAAAACAGTAACACCAGGAAAATAAACTGAGCACCACATTCCAAACTGCCACAATTAGTGGCATTACTCATCTAGTGGATTTCACAAATATGTATGAAAAGTTCCTCATACTTCCACCATACATATTTTAAGGAAATAGCTGCTTATCAAGTATATCAATGATGGGATTTTATTTAACATATCAATGGTAATACAACTCTGGCTGCCTTCCTTATAATTAACACTCTTGATTGCACTTTTGAATGAGACTATGAAGTACATTATTTCTCATTGAGTATTCTAGTTTAAAACATTAAAAATTATGTATGTGGTCAAACAGAATAAGGTAATAATAAAAATTCTTAAAATCTATTTATGTATAGGATCTATGTTAAATTTAACATATAAATAGCACATACCTGACTATAAACAAACTATACTACATAAGGGATGTTGTTTCTAGCACATTTCAAATACAAAGATATCACACTCCTGTTCCTTTATTAGGGACAGGAATTCTTTACCACAATTTACCCACTCCTTGCACTTAACCATATACATATCAAATTCAATGGATAATAACCTCATGGTTTGGACACTAATCAAATTACAAACAATGAACATTGCCCTTAAAAGCGTTCATTCTAAAACATCTATAAAAGATACTACGTACAGCCATAAATGTCTAGATTTAGATTGTACATGGATACATAAATTACGCTCACTCCTAAACTATACCTTGTGTTCACAATTATATTGCATACATCCATACAAGCGTCCTACATCAATATTTACACAATGGTGAATATCTGTTAGAGTATGACTGGGAGCGACTACGCTAAACAACACACAGTAACCAATATATCACTATAAAAATATGTACACCTCTCGGGGGATAGTAAATTCACATTCTACACTACGCTGGCTGGTTCACATCCGAGACCCTTTCTGCTGAAGCACCTTAGCCCTGTCCGTTGGCTCAATTTCATTGCTATTTAAGGAGCTCCCGCATTCTCTGCTCACTACACACAAGAACTCTGCATGCTCATCATTCCCATAATTGTACTGTGAGCCAATGTTGATCAGCTGTTCAAACTTCCAGCCATCTGACATTGTGGACACCATTTGGGTGAGCTCCTCTTCATGGAACTGCAGAACTCTGTACACATGTTTCTTGGAGTCCTTCAACGGCCGCCGCTCTCTCATGCATATGCGTTCCTTCACTAGCCTTATTAACTCGGTTATATTATAAAATTCAGCTTCTTCTAGCACCCCTTCTTCGGCAATGTCATTGTTGATAACCAATTTGCCGTGTCGAAGATAATTCAGAACGGGGGAAAAGTATGTAGGATCTCTATCTATTAAGTAAGCTCCGGTTTCATCCTGAAAACGATGTTTAACTTGCATTAACAGAGGCAAAACAATAGGTACAAATTATAGCAATCTCATTGCTAAGAAAATACAAACCCTGTCTGATATCAAGTCCTGGTCTTCTTGCACTAATCGATACAAAAATGAATTGGGATCTCTGCATAAAGTGGTTTTTGTAGTAAGGAAATATGTCCCGCCCAACATTAAGTTTCACCCATTGCTTACTACTTCGCCTTTCATTGTTATATTTTTGAAAATTATTAGCGCAATCACCGTCAGCACCTTGCTCCGCCATGGCATACACTCAATAAATAAAAAATTGATTCCAATCATCTTTCACTTTTGTCTGTAAATGCTCTGCACTTTGATAATAACATGTAATAATTGCTCTGTGTAAAATATATGTAGAGATCCCGCCACATAAGGTGGCAGTAGCCAAACTTGGAACTAAATTTGACGTTACCGCCATTGCGTGTTATTTTGTATGAAAGGTAAATTTAGTATTACCAGCGTTGTGTTTTTTGCCCACTCTTTGTAATTTTTATGTTTGTTAAGGGTGATTATAATAAATTGATTTCCGGAGTTTCTTGTTAGTTCTTCTCCAAGCTAGGGTCTCCGCTGATCTAACCTCGGTAAAAAATATGTAAAGACAATGCTCAGTGCCATGTTTGAAATAATAGTTTTAAGAGATTCGCGATTTATACTCATGATATAAGATATAAGGGTGTGTATAAGATTGATTGCAGCTGTGGGAAATCCTACGTCGAACACACTAAACGGTCTATTGCGGACAGAGTGAAGGAACACATAATATATGTAATATATAATAAGAAGGATAAGTCCCGTTAATTATTAATCATGTTTGAAATAGTTTAATAAACATATTTTGACTTTGATATATTAATTTATTTTATTTGAGTTTATAGCTCTGCAACCAAAGACCGTTACAAATGAAACCTATAATGTATCGAGCCGTATGGCACAGTGAGTGCTAGTTTTGGCGTGTTTACTGGTAACACTGAATTACGCGACTGTGGCGACGCCTCAACTGCCACCTTATGTGGCGGGATCTCTAGCGACGTAGGATTTCCCACAGCTGCAATCAATCTTATACACACCCTTATATCTTATATCATGAGTATAAATCGCGAATCTCTTAAAACTATTATTTCAAACATGGCACTGAGCATTGTCTTTACATATTTTTTACCGAGGTTAGATCAGCGGAGACCCTAGCTTGGAGAAGAACTAACAAGAAACTCCGGAAATCAATTTATTATAATCACCCTTAACAAACATAAAAATTACAAAGAGTGGGCAAAAAACACAACGCTGGTAATACTAAATTTACCTTTCATACAAAATAACACGCAATGGCGGTAACGTCAAATTTAGTTCCAAGTTTGGCTACTGCCACCTTATGTGGCGGGATCTCTAAGGTGGCAGTTGGAGGCGTCGCCACAGTCGCGTAATTCAGTGTTACCAGTAAACACGCCAAAACTAGCACTCACTGTGCCTTACGGCTCGATACATTATAGGTTTCATTTGTAACGGTCTTTGGTTGCAGAGCTATAAACTCAAATAAAACAAATTAATATATCAAAGTCAAAATATGTTTATTAAACTATTTCAAACATGATTAATAATTAACGGGACTTATCCTTCTTATTATATATTACATATATTATGTGTTCCTGCACTCTGTCCGCAATAGACCGTTTAGTGTGTTCGACGTAGGATTTCCCACAGCTGCAATCAATCTTATACACACCCTTATATCTTATATCATGAGTATAAATCGCGAATCTCTTAAAACTATTATTTCAAACATGGCACTGAGCATTGTCTTTACATATTTTTTACCGAGGTTAGATCAGCGGAGACCCTAGCTTGGAGAAGAACTAACAAGAAACTCCGGAAATCAATTTATTATAATCACCCTTAACAAACATAAAAATTACAAAGAGTGGGCAAAAAACACAACGCTGGTAATACTAAATTTACCTTTCATACAAAATAACACGCAATGGCGGTAACGTCAAATTTAGTTCCAAGTTTGGCTACTGCCACCGTATGTGGCGGGATCTCTATTTATATAATGCAATAGTTCAATAATATTTATAAAGTTATTCATTTTGCTTGAAGCTGTAGATAAATTAATAATTTTTTGTAAGCGTTTTAAATATTTGGAGTTAATTTTAATCCTATAATTGTCTTGCGAACTATGCCACCCTCCGACAGCAATGACAACAAATAGAATTTTTATATAATCTAATTATTATTTTTCGTCAAGTTCATACTTTAATAAAATATTCTAATTTAAGTGAAAATAATTTTATATACCCAAACAATATGTCTGAATCTCAGTTGAAAGTTAATAAAACTGGTTAATATTAGATGGATGTCTGCTTGGGTTGTTCTTTGGTTCATACACAGAATCGAGTAGATCCTTTTGGTCATTGCCGGCCGTCTGCATCGACGCAGAGCTTAGCAATGTCTTCAATATTCCAGCGGTTTTACAACTCTCTGAATTATTTCGGCTCGACAGTAATAGGCTTGACGACGATTCAACGGAGCTTTTTAGTAATTTATCTGGTCGTTTGATTCAGGTATCGAGTCACGAGAAGGCTAGCAGCTACTTCTCACAGCGTATAAGTGTAGCTAGAAAATGGGGTGCTAGTGTTTTCGGAACTAAAATTTTAGATCCAAGTATGAATGCAATTGTTTTTTAAATAATTAGTTTTAATATTACTTTAAATCACCATTGTTAATAGTTGTATATAATACAACAGCTAGTGTAAGATTACATTATATCAGACACTTTTTAGCGTTTCGCGCTTGTTGCTTGCTTTGCTATTTTCGAACGTCAGTCATTACAGATTTCATACTCAATTCAATTCAAGTTCATTTCGCTTCTATGCATAGTTGTTTTGGGCTCGCGTTTTGGTGTAATTTCTAATTAAAACATTATGTTTTGTTACAAAATCTATCACAGAGGCATTTAGAAAGTAGATATCTATGTGGCAGTGAACAAGTTTCGTGTAGTTATCTTATTCATTTCTCAAAATGAGCAACAATTTAGACGGCGATAGACCCATAACCACAAACAAAATGTATCCAATCGATTTAGCGCCTCAAAAAATCACAATTGTGAAAGGGGTGCCAACAACAGATGTGAAGATAACCCAAATTATACCTGGACAAGTCAAACCTGTAGGAACTGGCCAAATTTTAACTCATTCTGGTCCTATAAGCATGATTCGTCCAGCCACTCAAATAATGTCTTCCAGCGTTTCGTCGCAGGTAAATGCGTCCTTATTTCCTTTGTTTTGAGGCTTTTCACATTTGTCAGTCATAGAAACAAATGAAACAACATTCCAAATTTGTTTTATATCTAAACTTCACTTTGTTACAGGGTAATCAAGTATCATCTCAGGGTGCTCAGATCCTGAGCCACAGCTCTCAGATCATTACTTCTACGCAGTTGATCGGTCCTGGTGGTCAACTTATGAGTCCTGGCACTCAGATAATTAGCCAGGGCACTCAGTTGAATGCCCCAGTGGGTACCAATTTGAGCAATACTTCTTCAGTGAGTGTGTCAAACAGTGGGACCTCAGTGTTGAATGTGGGGAGCCAAATTCTTAGTGGGACAAGCAATATAGTAGTGAGCCCGTCAGTGAGAACTTTGCCACCTAGTGTTAGAGTCTTACCTCCAATTCCTCAGCATAATACAAGACCAGGTAATTATTCCACCAACAAGATAATGTGATATTGATATTTTTTGTCTATTATAAATATGATTATGAAGAAGTTACCAAAATCAGGTATTTATCAGTTGTTCCAGTTACCAGCTCATTCAAAGTTTAATTGTTATTTTTTATGACATTTCATCATCAATAATTGTCACCAAGCCAACATGATCATTCACCTATGGCTGATACAAGAGTGTATTTTTCCTCTAAGAAAAATCCATTCACAAATCTATACTGATATAAAGCTGAAGAGTATTTTGAATGTGCAAATATATGGAACTACTAGTTGAAATTGAAAAAAAAATTGAGTTATATAGAACACTTATTAAAAGAAGACTTTAGCCTATATAACATCACACTGATACCTTTAGGAGACAAAAAAACAGTGTAAAATGAGGAAAGAATCAATGACAACAAGTGATTTTTCTAGACAAACCATGCCCATAATAATAATGTTAAGTAGC
Organism: Leucoptera coffeella; assembly: GCA_030578115.1. Lineage (NCBI taxonomy): Eukaryota > Metazoa > Arthropoda > Insecta > Lepidoptera > Lyonetiidae > Leucoptera > Leucoptera coffeella. The sequence continues at coordinate 133,633 of JAMBLF010000380.1, forward strand.
AAGCACACTAGTATATAAAATAAACATATTCTTCTTACTTTTCACAGTGCTATCAAACGTGAGCATAAACACCAACATAGGCAGTGTGAGTAGCAATCTGGTGGTGAGCAAGCCAGTTACGAGTCATGTGCCTAGGGGACCTGCTGCCGGAGCCTCGTTAGCCGTGCCAAGAGTGGCGGCAAGGCCTATCACACCTGTATCACAGACGCTACCCATATCTTCACTGAGTGAGTATTATTAACCAGCTTTTCATGTTTGTAAAGAATAACATGCATATACATCACAGCCATTTTCTGTCCCAAATGACTTTTGCCTATTTGATACACATATACCTCCTTATATTCAGTGGTTATAGGTACATATTTTTAAGTTCTCCCTTTATCAATGTCATCTGTTTGACTGTCAAATATTTAATTGGACTGAACCCCTATGTAACCACCCTTCCACCTAACCTACATATAATAAGTATTCATGAATAAAAAAGAAACTATTTAATTTTAATTACCGTAATATACCTCGCTTTCACTAATAACACACCAAAGAAAACTAACTAAAGTAAACTATATTATTTGTGCCTTTTCTTACATTTAAGATTTTGCTTTATAAAACTTAAACTAACTATTTAACACGTAATTCCAGATGCAGGTTGGACGTCCACCGGCCGCAGTGTCCGTGGCGCAGTGGTGTACTCTGCCAGGGCTCCAAGGGCTCTGCCGACACCCAACCCTCGGCCCACTATAAGCGTGCCCAACCCAAATCCAGCACACTCTCCGCTTGTTGTAGCCACTGTTCCTTCTACTTCTGTTCTTACTTGTAAGTATAGGATATGTAGTTTAAAGATCTTTTACTTTTTTGGGATAGTTACAGGCTTGAGTGTGATATTGCTTATAACAAAAGTCTTAGGGTATTCAAAGCTCAAGTTTCAGATAGATAGTATCCAATATGACTGGTGATGAGACCTCATATAATAACCTCTACAATAAATGAATGATGTGTTTCTTTCCTTGCTTAAGTTTTCCTTTGCTTGAAATGGTTATCATTAATTACAATGTGATGCCAATATTGTTCAACTTCAGTGATCTAAGAAATATATGTGTTAGGTTAAGTCGATATTAGATAGCAATGTTATATTTTTGTTATACGTTTATTTTTGTAAAAATCGTGTTACTCTACCGCATTAGGGTTATCCTGTAATGGTAGGGCTTAACTTAATAATAATAAATAAATAAATAGCATGAGTTCAAATATATACGTACTTGCAATTTAGCTTATAGCATACTGTTCACACCCCAGATTAGTTAACAAAGGCTGTATTGCAATGACTGAATGAATCATATGTAATTGTGTGTTGCAGTGCCCCAAAGACAGGCGGCCCATCCGCAAGCCTCTCTTAGCGTGACAGTGGCCAACCCTGCACCCGCCCATGTGGTCATTTCCACTGTCGCACCAGCCGCCACCACATCGGTGCTTACTTGTGAGTATACATTACCAACATACTATGACATTTATAGCTTCTTAGAATGGACAAAAATAAGCATTGCTAACTGAAATAAATCAAATAAAGAAGCATATTATTATTTACAACTGTTAACCATTTGATAGATAGACTTAGTTGTTGCCATTATTGCTAAGACAGCCATTTCGTAACTGTCACTAGATACCAATAATGAGAGGGCGATGGTACAATATATGTTTATACATAGACAGATGCCTACTCATTGATGAAATATATAATAATCGATGGTTGCTAAGAAATACTTAATATCATACTAAAGTCCTAGTTGTCCTATACCATTTCTGAATCATGTTGTCCGTTACAGGCGCTCTGCGGGGCGTGAACCCTCGCGTGGCCAGCCCCAGTCCGGCGCTGGTGACTCCTCGGCCGGTGCCACTGGTGCAGAGGAACTACCAGCCTGCTGCCAAGGTTAGTTGCTCTATACATACTTTACTTATAATAAAATATGTTACAATAACATAGAATAATTCTATAATTCTAGTATAGAAAAAAAGCTATTGTATTGTACTAGAGGAAAAAATAATGGCACTGTAAATTGTTGTTTTAACCTTACAAATGGGTGCATGTTATACGATCATATAGGTCTATAGTTACATACCATTATTAAACATTAAGAATCACTTAAGGCTTAAATTTCACTTTAGGCTTTCTTCGAAACATGTTAGTTTACGAAATCCTCTAGACCTGATTTTTGTGACATAATGAGGAAGCATATATTTTCAGCCCAGTATTCAAAGGTAAATGCTGTTAGTACAAATAAATTTAAATAAAGAATTGTGTATATTAATAAATATACCAATAATAAGCCATTACAGAGCATAGTTATATACTTCAGCAGATAATAGCCGATATTTATAATCAGCCCATTATTATTCACATACTGACTATTGCTATGCATTAACTGACTATTCCATTCCTATTCCATAGTTGCTAAGCGTGGCCAATGTGAACGTGCGCGCGCCCCGTAGGCAACAGTGCGCCGCCGCAGCTGTACTACGAAGTGCCGCGGCCGGCGCGCGCCCCCCTCGCCCCATACTACGAGGCCCGCCGCGCCTGCTACGAACAACGCCTACCAGCTTGCTAATACTGCGGGTATGTAGTATAGAAAGGGAATGTTGGAATTAGTACGAGGTTACTTATTTAAGGTTGTGAAAGTATTTCTAAAAAGATATGGGACGAAATCGAATGATAATAGGACCAGTTACACGTATTGAACTAGCCCCTTGGTAATTAGATTCGAGACTTGTGTTAGGAGTACTATATCGTCATCGTATATGTACTCGAACGGTAGCGAAGAAATTAATTGCCTTAGAATATGTTGATGTTTTCTAATGCACTTCATACACTCACACAGACATACACTCGACAGAGTCCATCGTTCTCTTCCAATTTCGCTTCTAATCCTATACTCCGTTTCCAGTTACAGGAAGATGCCTTTCTTCAGGTTCCAGTTAGCATTCTATTTACAAACTTACTTTATGACAATTCTTTATAACGTTATTATTGAGACGAAATGAATGCCAATAAAACGAAAGTAGTTTGTTAAGACAAATTGAACTCCATAATCTCTGTCTATGCCTCTATAGTGAAAGGGGCGTAATGTGTATGTATTATATTTTGAATTGTCTTTTCAGTGGTCCGGCCTGCTCGTGCACCGTCTCCACAGACGCAGCGCCCCCCTGGCGACCGTGCCCAGCGGACCATACCAGACCATACCCTCGGCCCAAGGTATGGCTTATAGTATATGGTATTATAGTTGGCTTGGGTGATTAGGTTGGATGGTGTATGAGGATGAAAGCGTATTCATTGTATTTATGAGGTTTTTCTTTCGTTAATCAGCTAATTAACAATATAAAACGACTTTTCTCGATAATTATCCCTTGTGGCGTAGTCAGAAGAAGTGTGTTTCGAAAATTATTAAATAATATGACTACATCGGCCAAACTTTTCACTAATCAACAAACAATGAATTTCTCGAGGCTTTTAGACACATTTGCATGCATACGAAATTATGAAATCAAATTCTTCACGCTACTTCACTCCATCGCATATTTATCCTACATACGTCTTACTATACCAACCTATATCTTGTATACATCACGCCAGATCACGGCCTGATTCCCTGTAGAGGGATATCCCCATCTGTCCCGATCCTGACAAACCACTTTCTATATCTTATACGTATGTGATACAATTGCAGTGTCAGCGATCCGAGTGTCTCCGGAGCGGCGCGTGCCCACATCGGGTGCGCTGGTGATGCAGCGGCCCACCATACTCAGGAAACGGGAGGTCGACGGGTCAGTACTCTCTTAATGTCTTCTGTAAGGTTTATTATAAATATAAGTCAAGATAGGATAACAACCGTTAACTCTTTCGGGATAGTCAGAGGTTTGATGATGGTCATTATTACGTATGTAGGTATATTACTACTTAAATCTGAAAGTATCTAATGTGACAAGTAACAGTTTTCCAGTCGAGGCCGACGTTGTATTATACATATAGTCTAAGCAACATGACAGGTGCTATTATCATCGTTAACAGATACTTATAACTATGCTACATAGATACGTGTCTACGTTTTCATAGTCATTCGCCCATCACAGAAAGTTTGGGATTAAAAGACGTGAATGTTTATGTAGTCATTACAAATAAGTAGTAGTTACCTATAGAGACTAATGTCTCTCGAAATCAAATCAAATCAAACTTTATTTGCAAACACCACGTATTCACTGTTGTTACAAATTGGTATAAGGTACAGTGTGTTCGACCGTATCAGGCATGCAAATTAACAATATTTTGTTGAATGCTTGTTGAATTCGAGGGTTTGTACACCCCGAAAAGAACTACAGGTCATTAATGTACATTTGTGTATAATCCTAATGTAACAAGTAAATCTCCACCACCATATAACCCCCAGATCGCCGACCAAAGCAGCAAGCGTGGGCCCCTTCCAGCGGTCGGACGACATGTGGGGCGAAGGGGGCGAGGGCGGGGGGCTCCACCACGGAGAGCGCCACCTCCTCCCCCGCCCCCGACGAGGAGCCCCCCTCGCCGCCCATGCCCCTCGCCACCCCCCCGCGAGACAGAGATCTCGCCCCCGCAAGAAGCCACGGAAGCAGATGTAAGTAGCACCCTCTTTTAAATATGACTATAGTATATTCGCATTAAGAAAATAGTGACGTCATCATTACCCAAACGATTTGACCAATGAGACGTGACGACGAATGTCTGCGATTGGTCAATGTGACTTGTTTTCTCATTTACTCACGTCTCATTGGCCAGTTTAACCTCTGATTATCATGACGTCACTATTTTCTTAACGCGAATACACTATAGTTATGTTACTGATTGCGTACGCTTCATTTTGTATATACATACCTGCAACGACTACAATCTTTGACGGGGTAGAACAAAAAAAAAAACCTGCCCCGTTGGGTACTATGGGGCTATATAGTGAAACATAAGCTTTGGGTAACCAAACGTGTTACAGACTATGGTATTACAATAAAACTAATTATAATATGCGCTTCATGACTTGTGAATACACACTAATTTTTTATTGTGGTAGTCAAAGCGTAAGCCCCAATCTATTCCCTAAAGTTGTAATGGATTTGACAAATTATGAATAATTTGCATTGTTTATAAGACTATTTGAGTATCGAGTATTTTTCGTAACTAGTTTAGTATTTAAGGTTGTGAGTGTAAAGTAATGTATCGTTCACAGGTTGAACAACGAGGTCCGCCATTGCGAGTTCCCGCCAGAGGAGAAGGCAGCGACGCCGCCGCCAGCGCCCCCTGTCAAGCCCCCGCCTAAGCGTGAGTATAGCTACACTTATAGAACAACAACAATATACATACTTGGGTATAAGACTCCTAACATTGATGAAATCATCTGGGAGTTGTCTCTAGGCAGGTTCCGAAGTATATTTACCCTGTTCATGGGGATTTAGATGTATATAAAAATAGTTATTCTTATTTCTTTTTTTAAATTTATTTTGACCTAAAATAGTTGGTATTACTAGTCCATGTATCACTTTTATTCATGATTAATAACTAACGGGACTTATCGCGTAAGTTTTTATATATAATAAAGTTACCTTTTATTAGTGTTTAAAATATTTCTAATCCCGTATTTCTAATAGATTTTAACTAAAGCCTTTATAGCCTTTATACGAAACAAGATTAACTGAACAGACTCTAGACATTATTATTATCATTCTAGAACAATAAAATATAAAAAGACACTTTTATAACCTAACAAGGTTACATAAACAATCTTCACAACAGACTGTTCCTCACAATTACATTCTACCATCTTATCATCAGGGCCGCAGCTGCGTTCCTCTTTGGTGTGCGGGTGGCGCGCGACGGCGTTGCACTTCGTCCGTCCGAGCGACGTGCGCCGCAAGGAGGGGCGGCCGCGCGACATCCTGGCCATCGCCAACCAGAAGCACGTATTGGCTGCTGCCGAGGGGTGGAAGGTGCACCACCTCACCGCGCAGATGGACGACCTGGTGAGATACTAGCTCAAATATCTCAGTTCAACCAAAATGTTGATGAGCCCTTTTTTCTCTTGTACCCTTCATTTGGTATTCACATTTTTAATCTTCATATTAGCACACACAATATGTCATATCTAGTATTTATTATACATACATATACCTCTCAGGGCAACATGCAACGAAGCAAGATAGTCTGCGAGGGTATCCAGGGTATACTAGCGCTGTTGTATAATCATGGCCATTTCTCTGCAGAAGGACGAGGCTCATTTGTCTCGATCCTGAAATCAGTCTTGCTTCAATGATACTTATACACACTGAGTTTATAGGTTACACTGGTTATAGGTATTTCTAATGCATGTATGTATGTATTTCTAATAAATGTACATCCACGTCTTTAATACGTCTCGCTCCTTTTGGGGTGTACAGATCCTCGGAGACACTGAATGTCTATCGGGAACTATTTGTAATATCTATCTATATTATTATAACATATAAATAAATATATTCATTCATAGTGTAATCAAAAGTTCAAGTGTAAAATATATTATGAATAAAATGATTTTTTAATTAGTTAAGAACATACTTCTACTGGGCATTGAACAGCTAAACTTGTGTTGCCAACCACTACACTCAGTACACTCTATATATTCTTGTAAGACTCCTAATGTGATCCCCTGTGTGCGTCGTCAGGTCTCTCTGGAGGCGGACGTGGGCGGGCAGTTGTCGCAGCTGCTGCGCCACGTGGAGGCGGCCGTGGCCAAGGCGCACTCGCCCCTCGCGCCGCATTCACACTCGCTGCTCGAACTCGTCAAGGTGAGGCACTAGAACTATAGTATATTCGCTTTAAAAAAATAGTGACGTCATCAAGGTCTCCATGATTTAACCAATGAGATTTTATAGGGGTTGTCTGTTATTGGTCAATGTGACTTCTTTTCTCATTTACTCGCGTCTCATTGGTCAGTTTGACCTCTGATTATCATGACGTCACTATTTACTTAACGCGAATGGACTATAAGCACGATATTGTTTAGTCATATTGTGTAGAACATTGTTTGGTTTACATTTATGGTTAGGTCATAATTTGTTGATTGTGTAAGATACTTCTTGGTATTGCTTTCATAGGTTAATTAAGGTGTACAGAACGTCAGTCTTGGTTATCGTGGTCACTTTTAACATTGATGACAGGTTGTTTGCCTCGATCTACAGATTCCATTGATCAATAGTAACTTGGTCTCCTTTTTATACCGTGTACAAGAAAAGTTAGCTTTCTCTTGACGTCTTAGACTGTCACGGGACTATATGACTTAAATATTACATAACATATATTTCTACACCTCGCAGGGCAACATGCAACGAAGCAAGATAGTCTGCGAGGGTATCCAGGAGGCCCGCGAGGACGTGCTAAGGGTGTTCACACATCGGACCTTCGTGTCGGACATCCTGTCGCGGCAGGCGGATAAACGCTGCTTCCGGAAACATCGCTCGCAGTCCTAGGGACAGTGTAGCGACGCCCTTATTGTATACGTCACGAGTTTTGACTGACAGTTACCTGACGAGTTTGACATACCATCTGTCATGTAGATTGTATGAAAAGAGGTTTGATGTGACTTTTAAGTGAGGAACGCATAATTTTAGTCATCTATTATGAAAATAAGTCAGGTGATTATAAGTAAAGTCATTTTTCAAAGAACCAAGTCTTAAGATAATGTCAAAATATTGATATCATATGTAATAATAAAAACGTGCATTTTAGAATTGCATTGTATTCGTACATAGTAAAGAGCTAAGTCGTAAATGTACATATTTTATTTTATTATGAAACTCGGATTGCGGGTTTGTATTTCGAAGAACTTTTGTCTCTTACTCCGCTCTTTCGTATTTAATGATGTTTTTAAAATAGGAGTCGAGAGTCTATTTTAGTGAGGATTAAACATTTCACGGTGATGTTACCTTTAGCTTATTTTCCGTGATTTTTGACTGATGTCAATTGACGAATAGGGTATTTACTACCCAACATACTCGTTTATAAAGATTTTGAAACACAAATTTTTAATCAGGATATTCTCAAAAAATTTGGACAAAAAATTGATATATAGTTTATTATTCAATTAAATCCCAACATTATATTTTTCATCTCTTACCCATATACAGAATTGTGTTTTTCTAATCACTATTACCATATTGCTTATATTTTAATTTCCATGAAATATATTACAACAGTAAAATATGAAATTGTATAAATTACAAGAATTGTCAGTGTATTATATATTGTAATACTAATTATGTTAATTATACACGTCTTGTTTTGTTTGAAGAGCTCCTTTGAACACTGTAACAAAACTAGAACTGTATACAATTCTGAAAGTGGACGTTGTCAATGGATTCTTGGAAGTATTGTTTGTATTGAGAGTAATATGGAGACAATGAACATTTATTTACCTGTGGTTTAATTAAGTCATTTCACCAATCGGTGAATGGAGAAGTATAACATTTTAATCCATTTGAGCAAAATATGGGTTACCAGATTATAAGAACGGTCTTTAAGAAAAGGATAATAATGCAATGTGCCGCATTAATCTAATTTTAGAGTTTAGATATACCGTTTTATAATGTACATAATTTCCAGTTAATTTGTTTTAAGTTTTATTTCTTTTGTATGAACTCTCAGGCAAGATTTTAGGTTTTTATCCTTTAGGGGAGTTGTGTGTATAATATTAAGATTGTTTCCTGTTATACGGAAATGGTGCTATTATTTACGTAATGTAATTGACTTTTTGGCGGCAATAATCATAATGACGTTTCTAAAATCAATTCTGTTTTTAAATGAAATGAATATGCCAACACTAGTGATGACATTACCAATGTTATGGTGCAGAATCTTCAATATATAGGTTATGTCTACAAATATATTCACATTATTTAATCCTTTTCAGGGTGGACAGAACTTTAGAGATATGTATAATATCACGTGTCATTTTTTAGTATACATATTAGGTTGTGATGTCATAAACGGTGATAGGTAGCTAGCCTAACGGCCAATAGATCCCATGTACCCCTAATCCCTAAGTCGCCTCCTACAACATACTAAGATGAACGGCAGTTTTTTTGTTACATTTCAGATGAAACGGGACAATTGATATATATAAAATATTGTGATTATTGCCAGTTACATAGAATAATTATCTAGTGTATTTCGCGACCTTTAATCCTGCCTCTGAGTTATCTGTGGAATGGTTGTGTTTAGGATGGAACAGAGATTTAGTCTCCGAAATGTGTAAATATGTTAAGGATAGGACGGAATGTGAAAAAAAGGTTTTGTGTTTGAGTTACGTACTATTTTTAAAAGAATAAAGTTTTTTCAATTTATTTGATGTTTTATTTTCCTACTCAATGAAAATAAAATTATTTGTTTCCTTTTATACACAGTGACTGGCATATTTCGCCAAAGGATTTTCTAATTACGACACAATATAAATAAATAAACATCAGAATCTCAACTTCAAATTACAATATTTTTCATTTCGAAGCACGTGAACGTATAGTGGTCATGGCAATACTATGCAATTGTGCCTTGTGGTGCCAGTTTTAAAATGTAAAATATTGTCTTTTGTTCTTATAAACTTTAACCTTGTAAATAGTTATTGGGACTGCACTTTTAGCGTTGACTGCACATCTGTCCTTCAAAAACCTTGTTGCGTAAGATAATGGCTATCAGGTGAAAAATAGCTTCGAAGCAATACCAAAATTGTAATATTGTTGATATAAATATAAAATTATAAGTCCCTCTGTTGCCTTTAAGGACTTTTAATAGTAATATACATACCAGCAATGACAATATTCGTCGACAGGGTAGACAAAACATTAACCACCGATCTTGTTGGGTGTTATGGAGCTTTGGGTACCTAATAGTAGCAGAAATAAGTTTAATTGAGTACCAAAATATCGTAAATATTTTGGTACTCAATTAAACTTATTTCTGCTGCTATTATAATTTTTTAACCTATTATGAGGTACAGTTATTATCGTATTATTTCTGAAATACCAAGAACATTGATTCAATTGAATTGAAACAATTTGATTTTGCAATTGAAAATGTGAAAACAATTTTGATTAGAGATCCCGCCACATAAGGTGGCAGTTGGAGGCGTCGCCACAGTCGCGTAATTCAGTGTTACCAGTAAACACGCCAAAACTAGCACTCACTGTGCCATACGGCTCGATACATTATAGGTTTCATTTGTAACGGTCTTTGGTTGCAGAGCTATAAACTCAAATAAAACAAATTAATATATCAAAGTCAAAATATGTTTATTAAACTATTTCAAACATGATTAATAATTAACGGGACTTATCTTTCTTATTATATATTACATATATTATGTGTTCCTTCACTCTGCCCGCAATAGACCGTTTAGTGTGTTCGACGTAGGATTTCCCACAGCTGCAATCAATCTTATACACACCCTTATATCTTATATCATGAGTATAAATCGCGAATCTCTTAAAACTATTATTTCAAACATGGCACTGAGCATTGTCTTTACATATTTTTTACCGAGGTTAGATCAGCGGAGACCCTAGCTTGGAGAAGAACTAACAAGAAACTCCGGAAATCAATTTATTATAATCACCCTTAACAAACATAAAAATTACAAAGAGTGGGCAAAAAACACAACGCTGGTAATACTAAATTTACCTTTCATACAAAATAACACGCAATGGCGGTAACGTCAAATTTAGTTCCAAGTTTGGCTACTGCCACCTTATGTGGCGGGATCTCTACAAGTTGTGATTGCGAGCACTTATTTCTATTTATGTAATAAATAATAAATTTCTTATTATAATTAATTTAAATAAGCTGTGCACACAAGCTGTGCAGTAATTGAGAAATGGCAAACACCAGATTGGAACGTATCGGAACCATCTTTACTCGGTATGTATGGAATTATAACCTTATTTCTTTGCCTCCTCATTGTACTAACATTAATTAAAAATATGAAACGCGGGAAAAGTTAGCGGGACCTCAGAAAATTCTAGTTTTCCCATAGGTAGCGTCATTTCGTTTTTGCTACAATCCATAATTTATTCAGTTTCCTTTGAGTGCACTATGTCTCCTCCTATGAAAAAATTAACAAAGTCCAAGTTTCTGACCGATGAGCTTGAAGATTTTATCGACGAAGTGAAATATATGAAAGACAAGAAAAAGAAAGTGGTGAAACGAGCTTCACCAATTGGTGCTGTTGATGAAGAAGCTGTTGAACTGGATCCTGTGAGGAATTTTCAATCCGGTAATAAAAAGAAGAAAGCAACTGATGTGGATGCTGACAGTACAGAACTAAGAGGAAAATTGCTGGATGCTATGGAAAACCAAATTGATACGAGGTAAGCGAAACTTAATAAATATTAATTGTAGTAATGTGTCATATCATGTATTGCGTTACACTGTATTAAAAATTCTAATTACAGGAAGCGGGGAAATGAGGTCTTATTAAAAAGTCTAGCTGAAGTAACTGCTCAATTGAAAGATGATCACATTGCTCTGAAGAACAACAATCAAAAATTGCAGCAACTCACTTCCATGCTAGTCAAATGCATGGATCAAGCAACATTGGCCCAAGAACAGAAGCTAAAAGCATTAACAGAAATTCAGTCAAGCTTTAAAAAACAGTAAGAATATTATTTTAAAATTTAATGATTATCTTAGAACTGCTATGATATTGTACAAAGCTTGATTCAGAGACTTTTTAAGCATTCATAAATATAGATAGATATTACACTTATCAAACTAAGTTAAAACTTAATTTTGTAACATATTCTAAATGGTTTTACTAGTTTTTACTTGTATTAAAATCAATTGAAATAATACATTTTAAACATGTTAATAATTACCTATTATTCCAGATGTGAAGAAGCTGAATCTAGTCACAAGGCAGAGGCAAATAAACTGGCTGATGAGCTGGAAAATGATATTAAGAAACTGCAGCAAAAATTAGTGGCTGAAACCAAACGCCACGGCTGGGAGAACCTTCGTAAAACAATATTCCAAGCTATGCAACATGATTTTTGAATTCATAACTAGAAATGGTTGATTATTGTACTTGTAACTAATTTAAATTAAAGTTTTCATAGTAAATAAATGGTTTTTTATTAGGCGATAAATTACACACTGTTAATGCACTGTCAGACCGTTAAACAATCAGAAGATTCAGGTCAAAAACATGAACATACACTTTTATACACACTCCCTCTTTTATTTTATTATGCCCATCTCCAACATTTCAAGGGCATGTTAAGTATTGGTTGCTCAAAACCTAAATTGTGATGAATTTCAAACCTAACTATGTAGTATCTTTTTTACTTTTCTTATAATTAAATAACTAGAATAATAAAGAAAAATTTTTGTTCTTTTTCATAAGATTTATATTGTCTTTCATTATTACAGAGTCCAAGGCCTAATCAACCACAAGGGGATGAAGCCGGATGACCGGCCTCTTTGGTTTGACATCTACAAGGCATTCCCACCAATTATGGAACCTAAATTTGCCCGACCTGTGCCAGAAGCAAAGCCAATAAGACAGATCTTCTACAAAGAAGATGAGTTACGAGCGTAAGTGTAAATAGTGTGAAACCTTTATAAAGTTATACATACATATGAGTATAATATTAACCCAATTTTTTCATCCCTGTTGTAAAGATTCTCATAGATTAAACATTTTCTTCTATTTCTGATGGCATTGATTTGGGTACTTTTTTGCAATTGCAGAGATTTGTGTATATCTGACTAGACTACAAGATTATTGGTCACTAAGAGTAGGCATGTATGGACTACTGCTGTAGTCCATACATGCCTAAAATGGACTAATGCTGAACTGATCACCCAATAGTTACCCTCCATTCCATGAATCCATTGACCCTTAGTGGCCTCCTACATATGAGCGTATAAATAAGATTTATCTATAGGCTTCTGTTATTTACGTCTGTGTCAATAAATGTAGATGAGTCAAACAGTAATAACATAACACTAAATTTAAAAACAAAATCTTAATGAGTCGTTTTTACAGGAAATTCCACGCACACGGCAGAGGCTTGGGGACTGTAAACATGCTCAGCCCCACTGGTGAGACGCCAACCAAGCGTCTTGCGCAAGAATACGAGAAACTTCTAGCAGAAGGAGTCCCAGATAATGAAGCTTTCGAAAAGAGTGTCCAAGCCATAGAGAAAGAAAGACAAAGTAAACAAGAACATAGACTAGAAAAAGATGTCAAAAGTGGCGCCAAGTTTTTAAATCCAAAGTCCGTTACGGCTCAGCTGTTGAATGACGCTAATATTACACAAATATTTGATGCGGAGGGTAAAGAGAAGAAGTGATGTAGGAATAGAAATGTTATTTCGTTTATTTGTTAGTGTTTAATAGAATAAAAGTGTTACTTTAAATGTTTCTCGTCTTTTTATTATATATGTTGTTGTACGTTTAGGCGTTCATGACGAGGTAAGGTAACATGGCTTTTGAGTGTTAGCTATTTGGTGGAACGTGGGTTTTGTAGCGAAGCGTAATGAAACACACAACCATGAGCATTTTCCAACTCTCACTTCATTTTATTATTTAAGGTAGAAATCAAAAAGACTTTTTCACGACCCTTTTACCTACCCTGGTGGGGTAGTCAATAGGTTCGGGTATTCATCACGGCCATTGCGGAGGTAGTAATTTTATGACCACCTTGAACCCACGTGTTAACCAAATAGTGCTCAAATGTATGTAAATGGTAGCCGTGTCGCCATTCACAAGTACTGACTATTATCTGTTCGGGGAAAGATAAGTTTCTACGCGATGTCTTTCTCCGCCATACTTTTCGGTACGGTGTGTACTTACTAGTATTACGAAAATACACATACACAAAATTAATTTCCATTGATACATGCTACTAAGTTTTAACCCTGTACCCACTGATACAGAGTCAAGCCTTAACGACTGAGCTACACCGAAGAAATCACAGGCCTCTATATTGCAACACTCGCATATAATCCTACTAACGCTTCGCTATGCATACTTACATCATCCTTTACAAATACATAGATACGAGCAAATATTCATTGAATACTTTTAATTTGTGAGTCACCAATGTACTTATGCTACTTAAAGTTTATAATTTCCATGCTATCCCTCTGTTTCATCCTGATAAACTATGTTTGAACGCCCTACAAACTCAGTACTAGTATTATCAGGTCCTTCTTTGTTAATCATCCAGCTATCTTATCAGCTAGATAAAGCATTGCTCATAACATAACACATCGCAGGTACTCGCGGTCAAGAATTTGGCTATAATCCCAAATTTTTATTATTTTTCTCGTTATTTCGTGAAAATATTCGGAAAAAGTGCAAAATGACTCAAAGGAGGTCGTTCCTGTTCTATTTGGCCTTCGTGCTGGGTGAGTAAAAAGTGTTTTCACCTGTTTGGTAGTGACCTCATTTCATGTCTTGTTAGTCACCAATTTGTGTGATACGTAAATAAAGACAAACTTATGTATTTTATTCCTATTCGGGTGAACAGGATTCAAGAAACATATCTTCTTGGTCTCTTCTGGCATAACTATCGGAACTGTGATAACATTCATTAAGAATATGGTTTAACGCTTGATGTCAAATAGGTTCATGACGGAGAGAAAGGCAGCTAATTTAGCTTTATATTTATGTCCAAGACTATAACGGGTTGAATATTATGTTTTGTTATTCTTTGCATTTTATGTTTGAGTTAACCACCCAAAGTTATTATCATTGAGTATCACCTTGTTTCTTTTGGCGTGAAATTATAATTTAGTTTGATTTTGTCTATAATTAGTGTTTGATGTACTAGCGGTAGCATTGCCCAATACAATACTAACCAAAATAATATAAATATCATTAGTCTAGTCTTTCGTAGTGCATACAAGAAATGCAACTGGATATATCTATCAATTGGTTCATGTGTTCATTAACTTACTGAAATTTTCCCCTCAGTATTCTAGAATTAAACTCAGAGGTAACGATCAAAATAATTCAAATAATAGTATTAAGATCTGTGATTTTAATACTAAGGCATCTCTTCAATCATTCATCAAACAAAGGCTCATTCTTTAAGCTCTGTCCTACCCTTCGGACATAATAAGCGTATAGTATTTATGTAAATAATTTAACATTTCAGTCATAATGAGCATGCTGACCCAAGAAACAGAAGCGAGAAGGAAGATTCTAAGGGGAAGACGCGTCATGACCAGGACATACTATCGTAAGTAATTTGAACTTAGTACCTAATATATTCACGTCCTTTCAGGATAGATAGAATCTTTGAGACACATTTGCACAGAAGGTCAGATGGTAGTGTAATCTATACTAATATTATAAAGCTGAAGAGTTTGTTTGAACGCGCTATTCTCAGGAACTACTGATGCTAAGTCATAAATTCTTCTTGTGTTAGATAGATCATTTATTGAGGAAGGCTTTAGGCTATATAACATCACCCTCCTACTAATAAGAGCTTAGAATATGATATACAAATCAAATTATAATTACAAAGTCATCTATAAAAATGTGGCAAATTTTTTGATATTGCTTGTATAATACGAGTATATGTGCAAACACGACTGTAAAACAATGGCGGTGTCACCAAAGGTTGTGTCCACTATCAACTAAGTTTTTGTAGTCTGTTCCCTCGGAACTCACTATTTACTTTTTTGTAATATATACACATTCACGTCCTCTAATCCTTTTCTGGGTGGACAGATCCTTAAAAATGTAATATCTCTTAGATTCCTTTTTAACATAAATTGAAGTTGTGATATCATTTATGGAAGATTGGTAACAGGTTGCTAGCTTACCCAATAAATTCCACTTAACCCTTCGTTTCTTACGACAACATAACGGTAAATACAGCAGCTAGTTAGTATTCTTTTTACGACCTAGACTAACACGGGGCAAATAATACTTCACATTTACCCTCACAGGTGGCAACGCAGTACCAGCGTGGGCCATCAGTCTGCTATCAGGCATAGGGATGCTAATCGTGGGGGCTGTCTTGTACTTTGCCATGAGGAAGATAGTACTATCAGCTGAGACAGGGTCCCTTAACACATACACGCCAGTACAGACAGTCCAGCAAGAAGATGTTTGAGAATACGGTGTAATATTTAATAGGTTAAGTGTAATTTTATATAATTGTATCTTTACAATAAATTACTGTTCAAACTTGAGATTATACACAATGTATCCCACCCTGCTAACATGATTAAAAGGTTTATTTTGTTTTTCTTTTGTATAATAATATATTATTATTTTGTAAACGAATATTATTATAACTACGGTACGTGTTTGAAATAAAAACGAAACGTGTATTGAAGAATTTTATTTCGTTAAATCCTGTTTACATAAAATTAGATGTTTACTTAAAGCAACTAAAATTAAAATGACATTTAAAGTACGAATGTTACAATTGTAATGTCCTATATTCTTCTGGTAATAATATAAGATTAAAAAGATCACGTTCATTAAAAAAAGTAGTGTTCATTTACATTTCCTAGTTTAAGTAGGCACAGATACATAGGTTTAGAAATTAGAGGTAATGATATAAACTGACTAAAATAAAAATAATAGATAACAAATGTATTATTCATGGTAATGATTAGATTTTATAGTCACTATTACACTACAAAGAAAATATAGTGACAATGGGGGACTTAAACATTAATATTATACCACTAGCCGACGGCCGCCTTAAAAACGAATCACTGGAATACCTTTGCCTAAATGCTGAATATGGACTCAAACCAACGATTACTAAACCAACGCGAATTAGCTCGTGTTTAGACCATATTTTTGTTAAAACCAACGACCCAGCTGTTGGCATCGTTTGCGATGCAGATCTCACAGACCACTCAATAACAATCTGTGGTATTACTCTTAAAAAAAGACTAATAAATCGACCGCAAAGAACATACCTAAAGAGAGATATAAACGCAATATTACACGAATTACAAGGCACTGACTGGTCTAATCTTGATGGTATGGACGTTAACGAAGCTGTGGACATATTTAGCAATTTATTAAATACAATAATAAATAAACACACACAAGAAAAGAAAATCCCAAGAAGTAAATATAACCTGAAAGAGTGGATTACCCCAGGGTTAATTCGCTGTATGAAAAATCGAGATAAATTGCACATCAAAACAAAAAATAATCCTAACAATTTGACAATAAAAACGACATACATTCGATATCGCAACTTTTGTAATGACCTTATGCGTAAGCTAAAACATCAATATGAAGAAAATATGATAAAAGAAAACAGTAAGAACCCAAGAAAGCTATGGAAGGCTATAAAAGAAATTACACATTTAACAAAAATAAATCAAGAGCCTGTGGATCTATTAGATATCCCAAATTCAAGTGATACTAACAATTCTTTGAACATATGCAACAACTATTTCTCCACAATTGGACAAAACCTTGCTAATGAAACTCTGACAAATCTAAACACAAATGAAAAGGATCTAGCTGCATCAGCCTTGAACCACTCTAATTATACATTTTCTAGATCCCTTTTCCTACAACCAACTGATCATGTGGAAGTAGACAAACTTATAACGCAATTACAAAGCGGCAAAGCTCCTGGTATGGACACGCTAAAAAATGATTTAATAAAACAAATTAAAACCTGTATTATTCAACCACTGACAACAATTTATAACAAGAGTCTTGCTAGTGGCATTTTCCCAAATTTATGGAAATTAGCATTGATCCGTCCTATTTTTAAAAGTGGAAATAAAAACATACCAGACAATTACCGTCCTATCAGCCTCTTAGGAGTTTTTTCTAAACTGTTGGAGAAACTAGTAAACAAGCGCTTAATAAGCTTTGCTGAAAGACATGGTCTCATATCGGAAAGACAATTCGGATTTAGACATGGAAAATCGACGGCCGACGCAACAGACTTGCTGGTGACTCTGATATCGTCGCACTTAGATGTCAATAAAAAAAGTTTGGGTATATTCCTTGATCTCTCAAAAGCGTTCGATACGGTCTCCATACCAATTCTGCTCAGAAAGCTCGAGCATATGGGTATCCGTGGTGTCGCTTTGAACTGGTTTCGAACGTATTTAATGGATAGAAGACAAGTTGTAAAAATAGGCCAACAAACAAGTCAACAAAGTACTGTTACTTTTGGAGTTCCACAGGGAAGCATACTAGGCCCTACATTATTCATTTTATATGTAAATGACATTCATAAAACCTTTGATCAGAGTCAATCAGAGATAATATGCTATGCTGATGACACTGTTGTTCTTTATCATGGAAGTAGCTGGAACGATGTGTTCGCACGAGCAGAACAGGGAATGGCTGATATTGCTAGATGGCTACAGCAAAACTTGATGACCCTAAATACAAAGAAAACTAAATACATCTGTTTCCATAAAACAGCAGCGTCATCTCCCAAAACCACTCCTGATCTAAAAATTCACTTTTGTACAGGAAATGTCAATGTCAACTGTAACTGTGAATCGATAGCTAGAACAGACTCAATAAAATACCTAGGATTAATAGTGGACGAGAAATTGAATTTCAAGCAGCATATATCTATGCTATCTGGTCGGATTCGGAAAGTCATTCATATAATGAGAAAACTGAGAGACGTAGCTTCATTTGACACACTAAAGACTATATATTTTGCACTATGCCAATCACTACTAACATATTGTATAACTACATGGGGATGTGCAACGAAAACTACTTTAATAGAACTCGAAAGAGCACAACGATCAGTACTTAAAGTAATGCTCCACAAACCTTATAGGTATGCAACAACAAATCTTTACCAAGAATGCCAAATTCTAAATGTACGACAACTATATATTTCAAAAATGGTTATAATAGCCCACAAAATTATGATAAATTCAAATGACTACAAGTCACGTCTACAAAGACGAGTATTTAAAATGACAGTTCCCAGAATATGTACATCCTTTGCTGGACGCTTTTTTCCACATGTGTTACCTTATATATACAATGCAGTACTTAATAAATGCGACATTAAAACAGCATCTGTAAGAGATGCCAAAAAACAAGTCAATAGTTGGTTATTAGGACTCACATATGATGAAACTGAACAAATGCTTCTTATTTTAAGCTGACCGAAATTAGTAATACTTTGGTATAACACAAATGGAGCACGTACTTTAAATTTTTATTTTTAAATATTATAATTTATCTACATACTAGTATATATTAGTTCATATTTATTATTACAAGTATTTTATGTATACCTATATATTTTATTAATTATATGTATATATAATATATATATATATATATTTTATACTATATTATTAAGTTAACTTAGTTAAATGGCGAAACCACCCAACATAAATACCCTGCTGATTCGATGTGGTACTCATAATACAGGCTTGCCTAGTGTGAGGCCATGGTTGATCCTCTTGGACACTCAACACCCGCGTGGGATCGTGCGCTCTGGTGCCCACTGTATGGGAGTTTGGAGAGTGGGACCGGACCGGATAATCTTTTAATTCTTCTTTGAATTTATTGTTACACGCCGAATAAATACCTTTTTATCTTTATCTTTATCTTTATTACGAAAGAGCACACGTTTTAAAAACACGTCGATGGACTTGATTGTTTCACCAATACAACTGATACTCTTGAGATTCTGCTCAAATTAACGATGTAGTATAATAAATCAATTAAAACACTACAATGGATGAATGTATCTATTACCTATGTAAGGGCATATAACAAATAGACGCCAGTTATACATAATTCAATACACAAACCGTTGGTCATTACTAACTCAGAAAGCAAGTTTTATATCTCAATAATAATTCAGTTCCGAGCAGAATGCACTGAATTTACCATTTATAGGAAACAAATACACACATAACATACATAATAAAATATATATTCACACATGGGGATATAGTATTGTCTAGTTAATCATATACTATTACCAGAGAAGACATGAATAAATTAGAACTCCCTGCGATGGTACTTGTCGGGGTCAAAGTAGGAGGTGACCACCACTCGGTTGCTGAACTTGCGTCCTGTGAGAGACTGCTGGGCCTTTTGGCAATCCGCTATGCTGTTGAACTCTACAAACACCTGCGGAATTAAAAGGAATATGTGTTATATTCATAAATGAATAATTCTGGTACCTATTACTACATATATTGATGACACAGTAAGACAGTTGTGAATATATTTTGTATGTGAGAATATTACAACTGAGTTTGTAGAACAGTCAGAGGTTGATAACTGTTCACTTGTGTAATGTGTTGGTCATTAGTCATGGAACGAAAATTTAATATTACCTACAGAAGTAATGTATTTATCAACAAATTACACAAAATTACTTCTATGTCATAGAAGTGTGGATATTCACATATGAATCTTTTACTTTATAGTACTATTATACATATACCTTTCCACAGCCTGGCACGTCCACCCCCTCGAGTGGTCTGGGGATCTCTATACTACGCACACAGCCATACTTGTTGCACTCCTCTCTGAAAACGACAAAATAGGTGATCAAAAACTAGCAAACTATACTAAGTCAGCTCTACGTATTTTTATACTATGCCAATTTTGAAACTATTAAACTAGTTGAATGTAATTAGTAAACCAATGTTTTATTTAATGGTTAATTAATTGTTCATTCAAGTAATAGAGTGTTGTCCTAATGATTTACCAGTGCCACTCTTGTAACACCTATGATAACCAAACATACTTCATTTATTTTATGTTACATTCCATAACTGACAACTAGTAGGCCAATGCAGTATAGAAGTAATAAACTAAACAATTACAATTGTACATAAAATGATAAATTTACAAAAAACGAAATATGCTAATGGATACATGAAAAAGAGAAAATAACAATGCCACATTACTCACTTGATATCCTCCAGAATATCCTCATACTCCTCCTCGTCTCTGAGCTCATCCGGAGTCACCATGTTGAGCAGGCAGAGCACCTCGGTCGGAGGACCAGCACCCGCTAGGGTCAGGCCCGCCACTTGCAGTTGTACGGGGGCTGCACCTGGGAATAGAATAGATAGTGTTTATAGAAACAATGATAACTGGAGGAGCCTGTTTACCTCCATCGTAGGCTGGAGTGGCGGGCGCAGCGTAAGGCTGCTAGGGACTGTGTGCCGCCCCTGTTGCTTCCGCGACATCGAACGGCATTATTTAGGGGTTGCTTCAAGTTTCAGGCAACTAAGTGCTGGAACGACATTCCCCCTCCCATTAGACTTCTGACTTCAAAGTCTACTTTTAAGGTACATCTTAAGAGACATCTTCTATGCCAGCAATAGTTGCTTGCGTGTGTTGTGGCACCCAAATTGCTTCATTGATTCAGGTGCGTACGTTGTGAAAAGTATTTATGCTATATTTAATAATTATATGTATTTATGTGTGTATATTTGTATGTACGAGGATATGTATATGTGTATTGATATATATGTATTTGTATGTATGTATGCGCATGTTTCTATGTATATTTCTTTATTTTAATATTTGTTACAAACTACATAGTTTATATTTCTATTATTGTTATTTGAGCTGTGAACCATACACGTAACCTGTTACGTAAACCACAAATTTGGCTCTGTTCCCTCTGCGGCTCAGACGGAGGATCGGCGTCGTGAACTTTCCGGTTCCCGACATATGCTGAGTCTGGGCCCTTTCACGACAGCAATACAGCGCGCCCAACAATCACTGTTTTTCAATTTTCAATTCGTATGTATTTGTACCAATTTTTGTAATGTGTGTTGTATTGTTGTGTTTGTGAATAAACGTTTTTCTATTTCTATTTCTATATTGAAGCTATTAAGTTTTAGTATATAATTTATTTTCACGCAGAAAAAGTATTTGTTCAATGTTATGCCAAGTGTGAATTAAGATAATCATTCCTATGGAATAAGTTTTAATAATTAAAAGACCCTCATTTATCAACAGATCATACAGTAAATGCATGGTTAATAATCAATTTCTAATGCTATTTAACTGTTTATATACACATGAACAGTTCATAATAAAACTGCATGGATATTAAATCAATTTGTTTAGAAGTTAAACTTTATACACATTATCATACCCATAAATTAATGTTTGAAGAAATATAATACTAACCCAATGTGGAGTTCTTGGCACCGATACTAGCTCGCTGGACAATCAGCTTCTTGTCACCCAGCTGCATGCCATTCAAACCGGCTATAGCCTGCAAAAATAGTCATGTAAATACACAGTGCTACGGATATTAATATCCTTTCTATGACTGATAGAAGTTATTAACTAATTGGTGTAATAAAACACCTGAAAACTAATTTATTAGTGTACAGCTTTTGTCTTCTACAACCTGAACTAAAATTATGGTATCTACTTTATACTTGGGAACTAGACAAATATATCAATGTCCAGTCCCGATTGAGTGCCTTCTGATTTATTACTAGTAAACAGTTATTTGAGCAAAACAACAGTAAGAAATTAAAATCAATGAATTGTTTATTAAGCTTATAGTAAACACTACTTACTTGATCTGTCATAGCAACGTCCACATACTCTGCGAAAGCATATCCCTTACTGAGTCCTGTTGAGGAGTCCTTCACAAGGTTGAACGCTCGCAGTTGTCCAAACGACATCAATAGTTCTTTAACCTGTTACACCCAAATGCATTATAATAGTTGCTCTACAAGCTAAACAGCTAACAATGGCAATACTCAGTGTAGGCTTTTAAATCACATGTCATTAAATATTGAACATGTTTTGATTCAATGTTTCAGTGAAGAAAAACTAAATTATATACAAAACAGTAGTTGTAAGCTACTTAAGTCTTGGCCTACTCTGAACGATTGCCAATGTTAAAGATACAATATAAATAAAATCAATATAGTAAATAATATAATAAAGGTCCTTTAACATTTGCCATCAATTCTAATAAATATCTCCATAAGAAAGCTATGTATTTTGTTATACCCTTCTTATAAAAGTCAATAGGCTGTATACATATAGCCACAATTAAGAATCTAAGTGAATTGTGGAGACTTGCCTTGACGTGCCGGCGTCTCGATCAAGTACAACACTTAATGAGAGTCAACAGAGAGACGCGGGCCGCAAATGTGCCAAATCTAAGCTAAGGAGGGCAAAAAGCAAACTAGATCAGTGATTGCTGGAAAGAAACGGCAGGACGGCATATACCGTCCCGCCACCTGAAAAGACCTGAAAGAGATAGGCGACCCCACCCTTCTACTGTTGAATCTCCGATGCGTCTCTTGCGACACATTAACCTAGATCCGTTGTACCTAAGCCTAAAATGCATGAGCATAGTCCTTTAGCTGATTACTAGTATTTCAAGTAGAGTACAGCCTGAGAACAGACTAAGCTCATGCCCAAAGGAAAAGTCTGAAAGTGTTGGTGTTACAGGGATGGCATGAACGGGAAATGACCTGTAACATATAATGCCTTGATTATATCCACAAATCAATTCCTTAAATAAAAAATAAAGCAAACCTACATGTTGAGTAAGTTATAATAGATATTTAACTTTCAGTTTAGATTTTACTTTGAATAATAATTTTGTAGTGTAGTAGGTCTGGTTTGTAAATACCTGGTCCTCGTTGAGATAGTTGGGGAGTCCACCTATAAAGATTTTGTGAGGGGAATCTGGTACCACTGTGCTTATCACTCCAGCTGCAAAGAAAAACATTATCATTACATATTTGTAAATATTAGGCAATTTTTAATATGGTTTGACTATTCTACAGTATTGTTTTATGAAATGTTAATGTAACAAATGATTGTAAACAAACTCACATTACAATAGACTACACTGTGACAGGATGTTAATAATAATTAGCATGCCATGCTTACATATTATCATTTAGTATAGATCTCTTACCTGGCACATTGACTGCTGGATTTTCGGTACCAGGCATAGGTTGGTAATCATGTGGTCGTCTTATCTTCAAGCTCTGACCCTTGAAGTTTATGCCGTCAAAAGCCATAGCTTGTGTTGTCTCATCAATAGACCTGAACTCCAAGAAAGCAAAGTTCTTGTCGAGATTGATCTGGCAGGCCAACACGGGGTTACCAGCTGCCTGGGCGAGACCAGACAAATGCATCTGCTGGTTGAAGAATTCCATGGTCTCCTCTTCGGTTACACCAAACGGTATGTTACCGACGTACAGACGACGCGCTTGCCTAGTTATAGTAGACCCAACAACAGGCACAGCGGCCTGAGGCGTGTCGGCAACTATGTTGGCCGGAATCTGACCGGCCGCCTGCATGGCTTTGTATTGCAAGGGAGTGATGTGTTCGAAACCCGGTGGGGGCACATCCCAGTACAGAGAAGGCTTGCGGCGGCGAGATCTCTTGGTTGGAGATTTAGATCTGCTTCTCTTCTTTTCTCTGCGATCCCTGGATCGGGAACGAGAACGGCGCCTTTCACGCGATCGAGATCTACGCCGACGATCTGAAAAGAAAACACGTATTACAGAAATATGCTCAAATCACAGCAACGGGGAAAAAAGCTTTGCAGACATACCTTTATCTTCTCCCATCTCAGCGGTTTTTGGTTCCTTTAGTTTCGTAACTGCAACTTTATCACTATTTGAGAATAATGCTTCCTACTACAAGTCAACAATCCAAAGACAAACAAAATGGCGTTCAATTTAGAGCAAAATGTAGAACGTGAGAACAAAACAACGTGAAGTGTCAAGTGAGTGACACAAACGTCAAAGAAAGGCAACTCAAAATAGTAAAGGACTACATACACTAATAAGTTATTGCTCTATAAAACTTATAGATCCCGCCACATAAGCTGGCAGTAGCCAAACTTGGAACTAAATTTGACGTTTCCGCAATAGCGTGTTATTTTGTATGAAAGGTAAATTTAGTATTACCAGCGTTGTGTTTTTTGCCCACTCTTTGTAATTTTTATGTTTGTTAAGGGTGATTATAATAAATTGATTTCCGGAGTTTCTTGTTAGTTCTTCTCCAAGCTAGGGTCTCCGCTGATCTAACCTCGGTAAAAAATATGTAAAGACAATGCTCAGTGCCATGTTTGAAATAGTTTTTTTAATTTATACTTAGATCATAAGATAACTTTCAAAGAGAGCTTGTAATATTTATAATTTTGAATATATTATTGCAGATGGAGGCGTCGCCGCAGTTGCATAATTCACTGTTGTCAGTAAACACGCCAAAACTAGCAATCACTGTGCCATACGGCTCGATACATTATAGGTTTCATTGTAACGGTCTTTGGTTGCAGAGCTATAAACTCAAATAAAACAAATTAATATATCAAAGTCAAAAGTCAAAATATTTTTAGACCGTTACAAATGAAACCTATAATGTATCGAGCCGTATGGCTCAGTGAGTGCTAGTTTTGGCGTGTTTACTGGCAACACTGGATTACGCGACTGTGGCGACGCCTCCAACTGCCACCTTATGTGGCGGGTACTTTAGTGTACAAATTAATTTGAACCTAACTATTTGAAACGTACGTATGAAATTGGGATATTAATGAAGTAATTTTAAAAGGATGTGATACCTGCGCAACAGTCAATCAAGATATAATGGGTAATATAATCGATATCTTTCATTCGTTTTGGTTAGAATGGATATAACATAACACACAAAAGGTAGGATTTGAGGCTTTAGAGATCCCGCCACATAAATTGGCAGTAGCCAAACTTGGAACTAAATTTGACGTTTCCGCCATTGCGTGTTATTTTCTATGAAAGGTAAATTTAGTATTACCAGCATTGTATTTTTTGCTCACTCTTTGTAATTTTTATGTTTGTTAAGGGTGATTATAATAAATTGATTTCCGGAGTTTCTTGTTAGTTCTTCTCCAAGCTAGGGTCTCCGCTGATCTAACCTCGGTAAAAAATATGTAAAGACAATGCTCAGTGCCATGTTTGAAATAATAGTTTTAAGAGATTCGCGATTTATACTCATGATATAAGATATAAGGGTGTGTATAAGATTGATTGCAGTGACTAAACGGTGTATTGCGGACAGAGTGAAGGAATACATAATATATGTAATATATAATAAGAAGGATAAGTCCCATTAATTATTTATCATGTTTGAAATAGTTTTTTTAATTTATACTTAGATCATAAGATAACTTTCAAAGAGAGCTTGTGATAAGGCCTATTTTAAATAAACATATTTTGACTTTGATATATTAATTTGTTTTATTTGAGTTTATAGCTCTGCAACCAAAGACCGTTACAAATGAAACCTATAATGTATCGAGCCGTATGGCACAGTGAGTGCTAGTTTTGGCGTGTTTACTGGTAACACTGAATTACGCGACTGTGGCGACGCCTCCAACTGCCACCTTAGAGTACCCGCCACATAAGGTGGCAGTTGGAGGCGTCGCCACAGTCGCGTAATCCAGTGTTGCCAGTAAACACGCCAAAACTAGCACTCACTGTGCCATACGGCTCGATACATTATATTGAGGTTTCATTTGTAACGATCTTTGGTTGCAGAGCTATAAACTCAAATAAAACAAATTAATATACCAAAGTCAAAATATTTTTATTCAAAATAGGCCCTATCATAAGCTCTCTTTGAAAGTTATTTTATGATCTAAGTACAAATTAAAAAAACTATATATTGACAAAAGGAATATATATGAGTGAAGTGGAAGGGCGGTTACGTAGGGGCCGGCCTAATAAGACATATATGTAACAGTCAGATAGACGCTATATTGAAAAAAGGTGACGTTAGGAGTACCTATAACCGCCGAGAGTGTATTAGAGAATGTATGAATGTCAATGAAGCGAAAGTGGTCTGTCAGGATCGGGACAAATGGGGATCCGTGATCTCTGCCTACCCCTCTACAGGGAATCAGGCGTGATGTGTATGTATGTATGTAAAAAAACTATTTCAAACATGGCACTGAGCATTGTCTTTACATATTTTTACCGAGGTTAGTTCACCAACCATTTCGGCTGCTCAAGATGCCACGTCATGAAGACCACGACCGCTCTGATAAGAGCGTAACGATTGAGAAGAAGAAGTTCAGCGGAGACCCTTGGAGAAGAACTAACAAGAAACTCCAGAAATCAATTTATTATAATCACCCTTAACAAACATAAAAATTACAAAGAGTGGGCAAAAAACACAACGCTGGTAATACTAAATTTACCTTTCATACAAAATAACACGCAATGGCGGAAACGTCAAATTTAGTTCCAAGTTTGGCTACTGCCACCTTATGTGGCGGGTACTCTACTATACTTTTTTTGTTTATTTATGTACACTGAATACGTCAGTCGTTTCGTTGTTAACTTTTGTTTTTTATTTTCAGACTAGGACATAGAGATCCCGCCACATAGAGTACCCGCCACATAAGGCGGCAGTAGCCAAACTTGGAACTAAATTTGACGTTTCCGCCATTGCGTGTTATTTTGTATGAAAGGTAAATTTAGTATTACCAGCGTTGTGTTTTTTGCCCACTCTTTGTAATTTTTATGTTTGTTAAGGGTGATTATAATAAATTGATTTCTGGAGTTTCTTGTTAGTTCTTCTCCAAGGGTCTCCGCTGAACTTCTTCTTCTCAATCGTTACGCTCTTATCAGAGCGGTCGTGGTCTTCATGACGTGGCATCTTGAGCAGCCGAAATGGTTGGTGAACTAACCTCGGTAAAAATATGTAAAGACAATGCTCAGTGCCATGTTTGAAATAGTTTTTTTACATACATACATACACATCACGCCTGATTCCCTGTAGAGGGGTAGGCAGAGATCACGGATCCCCATTTGTCCCGATCCTGACAGACCACTTTCGCTTCATTGACATTCATACATTCTCTAATACACTCTCGGCGGTTATAGGTACTCCTAACGTCACCTTTTTTCAATATAGCGTCTATCTGACTGTTACATATATGTCTTATTAGGCCGGCCCCTACGTAACCGCCCTTCCACTTCACTCATATATATTCCTTTTGTCAATATATAGTTTTTTTAATTTGTACTTAGATCATAAAATAACTTTCAAAGAGAGCTTATGATAGGGCCTATTTTGAATAAAAATATTTTGACTTTTGACTTTGGTATATTAATTTGTTTTATTTGAGTTTATAGCTCTGCAACCAAAGATCGTTACAAATGAAACCTCAATATAATGTATCGAGCCGTATGGCACAGTGAGTGCTAGTTTTGGCGTGTTTACTGGCAACACTGGATTACGCGACTGTGGCGACGCCTCCAACTGCCACCTTATGTGGCGGGTACTCTAAAGATACGAAACTGCGAACAACCGGAAAAGTGAAAGTATATAATTTAATTAATGTAATTCGTTAATAATAAGCTACCGAGTTTATATATAACTCTTCAAGTTCTTTTTATTTACATCATGGTAAGTAATTTTATTACATTAAAGATACAATTAACTTAAAGGATAACTTACAGTTCGCAAAGTAAAACTAACTTTCTATTATTTTTAGGATTCTTTGAATGAAAATGGCTTGGGAAGAAGAAGAAAACTATTGGAAACAGACAATACAATAAAGGATGAAGAGACTAAGCCAAAATCTCTCAAAGGAACTCCAACTAACGCGAAAGTTATAGGAATAATCTTTATATCGCTTCTGCTTGATTTATTAGCTTTTACCATGATACTGCCTCTTCTTCCGTCTTTGCTAGACTATTACAACAAAGAGGAAGCGAATAAAAATGGATTCTATGATATTCTATTACGCGGAGTGAAAGCTTTTCAAAGAATAACTGGAACTCCCGAAAGATTTGTAACTGTCTTGTTTGGTGGAGCTTTAGGTTCTATGTACAGTTTTCTACAATTCCTAACCAGCCCAATAGTGGGTAGTCTCTCTGATGCTTACGGAAGGAAACCCATGCTTCTTATTTGTCTAGTAAGTACAATTTTAGGTATCTATTTGGACAGTATATTGCTTGAAAGATTTGGTAATATTAAAACTAGTTGAATACAGTTTTATTGTTATTTTCAGATATTTGATCATAATTGATAGTATATATCTAGATCAATGTGCTGGGTAATGACTGAATATGACTTGTAAAGAAAATGTTAACAGTATAAAGTGTATTTTGTATAGAATTTGTGCTAAAAGTGTAAAAGCATGTGTTTGTAGTTTCCCTAATTCTATGTAAATTAATAAGTTTAAATTTAATAAGTTTCCAATAAATGATTGATTGCTTTCTTGGAAATAGTTCAATTGGAATTTGGTTTATCTTTCATTGAAATTGTAGATATCAAATGCTATCTCAAGATTCTGGTAGATTACTTATCTCATTTATCTTCAGTTGTAACTGTTTATAGTATTTTTGTTGAAATTATGTTCTATTTATCTAAAATGGGTCATCACCTGTAACTTATTGCAAACTTATTCACTTTTCATTTCTATTGATGTACTTTTTTATATGGTACTAAATGTATGTATCATTGAAAGAATTGCAAGTAGGAAATAGAAAACACTTACATAGAAATAAGGCCTTAGACTGATTATTTCAATTATTAATTATGTACCATTATAGTATTACCAAAAAATAACTGAAATTTACCTATCCTGCAGCATGCAGAAAAGTAAGGTATCCCTTACATTATAGTAAAGTTCTTCAACAGTACAAAATAAATAGATACTTTTATGACCATGAATAATAGTAGGGGTAGGCCAATAAGAAATGGCATTCAGATATACATATATGTTTGTAAGTGATGCAAGGAAATGGATGTATGGTTGAGGTAAGACAGGGTTGAGGTATGGCTCTCCATTTCCCCAGTTGCATAATATACATTCACAACTCGTGTATACACACTCCCTTTTTTATTGTGGCGGGCTAGTCAGAGCCATCTCTGAAATTTTAAAGACATGTTAGATACATGTCTCTCGGAACCTGGTTTTCACCAGATAGACAGCACCGAACATGATAGGTAGTGAACCGATCACCGTATATAGGCCACTTGTATAATAAAGTGAAAATATAATTCTTTTCCAGGCTGGTATAGCAGCGTCCCATATACTCTGGAGCTATGCAAGTACATTCAGTCTCTTCGTACTAGCAAGGTTCATTGGTGGTCTGAGCAAAGCTAACATCAGTCTTAGTATGGCAATTGTGACTGATGTTTCTAATGAGAAGAACAGGGCTCGGGGCATGGTAAGAGATTGCATTCCGTATACACATTATAAACTTCTTTTTGGGGACAATATATCATTTGTTAACAAGGGAATGTACTTGTGATATTACTGACCAATACATTCTATTTGCAGTAGTAAAAGTTAAGCTAAGATCTAAGTTGCCTCTGAAATGAAAGAAATGAACAAATTATTTATCAACTTTTTTGTGTTTATTATATTTCCTCAAGGACTAACGTCCATTCTATTACAACAGAGAAAAAAATTAATTATTATTATTATTTTATATTTAATGATTCACAAGATTTATTTATTATAATTTAATAAATTTATTACTAATTTATGATCAAGCATGAAGCATGTCCTTTCATCCTTTAACCAGGCTTTAATCGGCCTGGCTTTCTCCGTAGGGTTCATAGTGGGTCCCCTGGCCGGGGCCTGGTTCTCCAAAGCGGCTGCCAGCCGAGGCTTGTGGGGGGAGAGACCAGCCCTCTACGCCAGTGCTCTGGCTGTAGCCAATGTGCTGCTCGTGGCGTTCTGTGTGCCGGAAACATTGAGCAAGGTTGGTTTGTTTATTTCTTAGTTTATAGTTATTTGTTAGATGTATGAATGTCAATGAAGCGAAAGTGGTCTGTCAGGATTGGGACAAATGGGGATCCGTGATCTCTGCCTACCCCTCTACAGGGAATCAGGCGTGATGTTCATGTATGTATAGACGCATATTGAAAAAATGGTATGTATGTATGTATGTTTTCTTTTTAAAAGTAAGGTTATCAGGAAACTTACCTTTTTAATCCAATAGTGAGCCTTTTCTATAAATATAACCTGTCAAGTGGTGACAAGAGGTTTTGATGTACCCGTGTTTTTAGTGTGGGATTGATTAATTGTATGTATAACTATGTGTTTTTTACGCCTTTAAAGAAAGGAAGCCAGATATATTATTCCCAAATCTAAACAAAATTATAGTGTTCCTTTTCTATTTACAGAACAAAAGAACGCCATTGAAATTCTCATTATCCAAAACATCGCAATACGTATCCTTACGCCATTTGTTGAATTTCTCTGCCGCCAAAACTTTGACAGTCAACCAGAGACAGGTGCTGTCAAATCTGGGCGCCATTTACCTGATTTATTTATTCATTTACTCTGGCTTGGAGTTTACGATTACGTTCCTGACTCACCACACGTTCGGGTATACGGCCATGCAGCAGGGAAAAATGTTTCTGGTTATCGGTAAGTGATTAATATCCTATACTACTCTGGGACGTAAAAGAGTGCTAACTAGCTGCCGTTCTTCCCGGCATGTCGTAAGAGACAACTAAGATTCTAGGGGTATATGAAATCTATTGAGTGATGGGCTAGCCAATTTTCCATATGACATCACAACCCCATTATTATGCTAATAAGTGACCAAGCAGGTGTTTTAATGTCTCCAAGGTTCTGTCCACCCCGAAAGAGATTAACGGACGTAAATGTATATGTGCGATTAATGGTAATTATTCATATTAATTCATAGGACTGTGATGTTATGTTTTTGAATGAGAAGATTTGTCAAAAGATATAAAAGGACGCGAATTTTGGTGACAGGTTGTTAGATCATCGCCCAATTGATAAAGATACTGTAAGACCCTACCCGTTTTTGTAATATACCGGTATAACGCAGGTAGTATTATCTTGTTTTCGTCCCAGACTAGCACGAGACTAATACGGATATCCACTATACATTAACTCGTAAATGCTTCATTTCCTGTTAGCATAATTAAAATGTAAATCAATTGATAAGACAGTTAATTAACAGTTTCTATAAATTCACCCATTTAGCAACGATAACACGACTGTATCGTATCGTCATATGCTTCAAGACGGTTCTCTTTCAGGATAGTCAGAGGTGCGATGGTCACCGTTGTGAATCTATTGGGCGATAGGCTAGTCACCTATCACAAATATTCCATATCAATGTAATCACAACATCGATATCAAAGCCAAAGATAACTAAAAAAACATTATGTCCTACTCCACAATGGTGAAAATATATGAATTTCTGACTACCTTGCTAGGGATTTCACCGTGAATTGTATACTGTGTCCGTTTCCCTACAGCGAGGTAGGTAGAGATCAGGTCACCATTTGTCTCACCTCTTCATACACACTCAACGGCTTACTTTTAACGTCACGCTTGTTCAATATGGCGTCTGACTGTCATATGTCTTTTTGGGTCGACCCCTACATAAGCGCCCTTCCACCTTACCTACATAATATCATCAGTTTGTATGCATCCATTGTTGGACGTAGGTCTCCCCCAAATGACGCTACTTCTCCCTGTCAGTGGCCGTTCGCATCCTTTCGATATATTCCTGTGAATTGTATGTATGTAAACATATGTTTTGACGACCTCCGTGGCGCGATCGGTTAGACACCTGAACGCTAATTCGTGACGTCCCGGGTTCGATTCCCGGTGGAGGCAGAGTTAAGAACTACGCTTTTATACTGCTTTCCAGTCTGGTCGTTGATTATATATGCTATATATGTATTTATCTATATATAATATGTAAACATTTCTTAAATATACGTTGACTAGTACCCTTAACACAAGTCTTAAATGTACTTACCAAGGGGGCTAGTTCAATTGGTGTAATGATGTCCAAATATTATTATTATTATGTATGTTTTTTACACACAGGTTTAGTAATGGCCTGTCTCCAAGGCGGTGCTGCGCGTCGTTTAAGTGCGAAAGGGGCGGAGTTAGCGGCGAAACTGGCCTTACTGCTTACCCCCACGGCGTTTGTGGCCGTGGCCCTGGCTGCTACTATCAATCCCCCTTTCCTACCAGCGGAGACATGGATGTGGGTTGGCCTGGTGCTGTTTGCTATATGTAAGTGTTTTATGGAGTAAATTGTTATTGAATTTAATACATCCGTATTTAAACAAGGACCAGATCCCTGCCTTTATTTTATTGTTTATATTCCTTAAGCCTCTATCTCTTGCACTATTTATGTAATTATTTTCATGTAATGTTTACACTTCTCACTCATTTATACACTCTTAAATAATAACTAACATAAGTTTATTTTACATAATATTGTACAATTATAATAATCTAGTAATAATGAAATGACATGAAACAAAAGAATGCTTAAATGTGGCAATGACTTTCTTTTTGAACGTCTAGAGAGAGTAAATGAAGATATGTAAATCACTATTACTGGAAAAGGCGCTATAGACGAGTATTATATAATCGATATACTTTATTGAGAAATTAACGGACATTAGTTAAGGAATTAACATTTGTTTATATACGAGTATATATGTACACACATATGTATGTATATATATATATGTATATATATATATATGTATATGTAGAATTACTAGTTAATAAATGGTTAAGTTAAACACCAAGCAGGAATTGAAAGTATCCGTTGTTCCAGCGACGGCGTTCGCGGTGTCGTGCATGACGTCGCTGGCGGCGGGACACGCGACCGAAGCGTCCCATGGCGCGGTGTTAGGGTGCTTGCGTTCGCTCGGCGCCTTCGCCAGGGCAGCTGGACCCTTACTCGCCTCAGCTGGTATGGACTTATATTATTTACATACATAGACATCCCGTCTGATATCCTGTAGAGGGGTAGGCAGAGATCACGGATCTTCATGGATCGTGACAAACCACTTTCGCTTCATTGACACTCATACTCCTACTCGTACACGCTTGGCGGTTATGGGTAATTCTAAAGTCAGCATTTTTTTAATATGCCATCTATTCCCTTAGTCAAACTACAATAATTCATCCGCATAACTTATCCAAACCATCGAAAGATGGCCTTTTATTGAAGGATTTATAAATTTATATAAATCCTACAATAAAGGACATGTGTCGATGGTTCGATGAACTTTGCGGAATTATAACGTGGCGCCATTTACATTTAGTATTTCAAGTCAGTGCTTGTAAATGGCGACACGGCTTACCAACTGTTACATTAAGTACTTACTATCTGGTCAACACGTGGGGACAACCTGAACCTCTGACTACACCGCAAGGGTTAATGGTCGTGAACGCGTTTGTTACGATGTTTTCCATCATAGTATGCTTAAGTGGTGTATGTATTAATATGTTGGTTTCGTGGCAGCCTACTGGTGCTTCGGTGCGGCGACCACGTATGCAGTAGGTGCGGTTCTCCTCGTCATTCCCGCTGTGATGTTGTGCAGACTGAAGATTAGTTAAGCTATAAGTGAAAAAGTCTGAAACTGAAAAGTTTTGATAGTTTTTCTACATTTTATTTATTTATTTCTTAACATAACCTTGATAAGTCATTACAGGTTCACATAAAGGGAAGACATGAAAATCATGAACAAATTAATTATATGATTACACCAACATTGAAAAATAAGTATTAATAAAATGTCACAAAAATAAAAAAAAAAAAGAATAATAATGTAAAAAAAACTATTAATAATTTTTTTTGCTGAATTATGAAAATGAACAAATAGCATTATTCGAAAACTGTTAAAGTATGTCTTAACGTAATTTATGGTTAAATTGTACCAAATTATTGAAAAACTGTTTCGGTTTACAAGGTTGTTTGTAAGTTATCTACGATATAGTACTTATTGGTCTTGTTTTTTATATCGTTATTATTCCACAATTATGTTAACAGCAAAGAAAAACATTTAATGAAGTATGTTATATATGCTAAAAAGCATACAAGAGAAGGATCAATGCCGTTGAAATATGGTTATTGAGAAAAGTTAATTTGACATGTATGATATTATAAAAAAAACTGTTAAAAAGGAATATTATTGTACGTTTAACCTTATGGTTAATGATTCACTCAAAACTCTACTTTATTTACAAAAGTTTTATTAATTACATCTTCAAAGTATTATAAAGATACTTAATTTTTTGTTAAGTTATTTAATCTTATATTCCAGCTAGTATAACTAGTACTTTTGAACAATTTACTTATTTATTCATAGTTGTAAGAAACCGTATGTTAATATTAATATAAACGTCGATGAGCAATCTTAAAAAGTAAGTTTAGTAACTTAAGTGAGCTATAAAACTTATAAAAATATCGAGAAGTTATTGTTGATAAACCTTTATATTATATAATGTTTCCACTTATAATATCAATAGGTACCTATACAATTTTTCATATGAACCATTTTGGGTTGCACAAATTCTTGAAGATATACTCTTCGGTCTACTAGTACCATTTACAACATACATAAGAAAGGCAGCTATATCAATCTATTCTACTTAAATCCCAGCTAACAATCAATCAGCCTATACTAGTCCACTGCTGGACGTAGGCTTCCCCAAGGGTACGCCACAAAACACGATCACTCGTGGCCCTCAGCCAACCACTACCAGCGACCTTCTTGAGGTCATCGGTCCACCTGGCAGGGGGGCGTCCTACACTACGTATCCCAGCTAACGTTACCTATAAATTCAATAATTATACTAATAGAGACCGAGAAAATATGTATCTGTGATTTTCAACAAAATTTATAAATGGAAAGGAGCATGTATGTATTTATATAATGCTTATTAGGTACTACAAAGCTACAATGTGGCCCAGGAGATACTATATCTCCAAGGTTCTGTCCACCCCGAAAGGGATTAAAGGACGTGAATGAGTTTATGACTAAAGTATTAACACTAACAGTCAAATTTCAAATCGATATTATCTGTCCTATATGATTTTATTTATTATTTTAGACTATTGAATAAACCGCTAAAGGAAATAATAATAGTTACCAATTAATCCCAATAATATTGTTGTAATATTTGCCAACTTACGATAAATAAATAATCTTAATATACAGGGTGGCGCATTCAAAACGGTCAGTATGGGGAAGTCTGAAACTATAAGAGATACGAAGTTTTGTTCTTAGGAACCATGTCACCGATTTTGATAAAAATATAAACTGCATTCATACTTTCTTTGGAAAAACAACTGTAACCAGGGCAGGAATCGAACCCGGTTGCTTTGAAAAAATAAAATTGCCCTTTTCACTTTTTCTTTTTAAATATCGATTGTGTAGGTCTTAAGCTGTAAATGTCTCTATGAAACATGATGACCAAAATGAATAAAATGCATTGTTTTGGCATACTTTAGTTTATCATAGTAGTTTACATACACCGTTACAATTCTCTACAAGTCCAGACATGTAAAATTGTCTCTATGGCTGTTTATAGTTTTGCACCTCTTTACTTGTTACTTACACCATATCATGTGGCATTAGCATTACATTAATCCTTTTAGAAAGTTTTGTTATCTTCAGTAATCAAAAACTAACAATCTATTGAAAAGTCCACAAGTGACGTGTTAAACCATATTTGAAAATTTCTTGTGGGGTTACGTTAAGAATGAATTTTACAAAACAAGCTATGACACCGTTTAAGACCTAAAAGTAGCAATAGAGTCAAATTTAACGCAAATTCACCACATGAAAATACAAAATTCAATAGTAAGGTCGTTACCTAAACGTGTTGAATATTGTATTGAAAACAACGGTGGTCGCTTAGAAAACCTACTATGATAAATTAAAGTATGCCAAAACAATGCATTTTATTCATTTTGGACATCATGTTTCATAGAGACATTTACAGTTTAAGACCTACACAATCGATATTTAAAAAGAAAAAGTGAAAAGGGCAAGTTTATTTTTTCAAAGCAACCGGGTTCGATTCCTGTCCTGGTTACAGTTGTTTTTTCAAAGAAAGTATGAATGCAGTTTTTATTTTTATCAAAATCGGTGACATGGTTCCTAAGAACAAATCTTCGTATCTCTTATAGTTTCAGACTTCCCCATACTGACCGTTTTGAATGCGCCACCCTGTATATAGGTTTATATAAGTATCGATAATAATGTCGATACTTTTTTACACCGAGAATGAACACAGAAATTCATGTATTCGTAATTTTTAAGGTTTTATTTTTTAGGCAATTTTACATTCCAATTTGAAATTAAAAATAAGTGGTTAAGCACCTTATTGTTACAGTATTATTTTGTTCGAATATGTATTAATTGAGAGTTAAAAGCACTTTTTGATATGAAGTATTAATTTTTACTGAATTTATTATATACAACGTTATGTATACATTTTTATAATTGTTGTAAACTGTATATTTTGAACAAATTTATTAAAGTACTATTTTAATAAATAAATTGAGTTTCCTTATCAAACCTTTATTAATAATTATCCGTCGTTTAAACTTTTGTTATTGTATAATATGTTCTTATAGTGGCGGGTGTTTTCGTTGTCATAGCAACCGATTAACAAACAAACAAAAAATTTATTTGCACAAGTAGTTAATGTTTATAAGTTGATATCAATATAATAAATAATAATTAGTAGTAAATAAGTATTGAAATCTTTAACTAAGTACTATAAAATGCCACTGTTCACAAGTAAATTCTCGCCAAAAACGATACCAGTACGAAAACAGGACACGAACATTATCAAGAAAGAATTCGGCAGTGATTACGCGGCGAAGGAGTTTTCTTTAGACGTTGGGAATGTTAAAATGAAACTTGGAGATTTCGAACTAACTTTTGAGGATGGGCAATGGATACCCGGTAATTATTTTACAATTTAAAGCAAAGCATCAGGATGAGCGAGCATCGGCATTACGCGCTTTCGGTTTAGGTGATTGCTAACATGAGCATGAGCAAACCCAGAATATTTCTCTGGATAGGCATTATTGGTGAAGGTACATGTCCTGAAATTATAAATATACATAGGAACATCTGGATAAGTACATATCTGTCAGCGCCAATTGTCCTTAAAAACTAAGGTGAAATAAAGTCTAATAAATAATAAAAATGTTTAGTATGTCGTAGAATGCGACTATAAGAGACTACGCGTCAATGGAATCTATGGGCTAACCTGTCACTATTATTCCATATAAAATCATAACACCAATATCTCTGAGATATTTATCGTCTGTCCGAGGTTCTGTTTTCTTCAAAAGGGATTAAAGGACGTTAATGTATTATTATGTTCATTATAAGACTTTTTCCCACTGTTTTTATTCTTAATAGCACATAAATTAGCCACGTAAACCCTTCAACAGCGTCAGGCAAGGCCGGCGCGGTACACCGTGAGAACGTGCGCCTAAGAAAAGAAGTCCAGCAAATGGAGGAAGCCAACAACATGCTGCGGCTCAAGTTCGAGATCTTACTGGACATGATGACGGAGAAGACGGCAGAGGTGGTCTCTGAAGGAAGAGCCACGCCGACTTATAAGGGGAAAGGGAAAAGGCTGTAAACGGGTTAAGATTGCGTGCTATGTGAAAGATATAAATGTAAAGAGGATCATAATATCATATGGAAGAGTGTTGCGGGTTAGCTGGGACGTAAAAGTAATGCTAACTAGCTGCCGTTCTTTCTGGAATGTCGTAGGAGGCGACTAAGGGACAAGGGGTATTTGGAATCTATTGGGCGTGGCTAGCAATCTGTCATCAATATTCCATATGGTATCTAAACTCCAATGTATATGCTACTAACTGACCAAGAAGATTTTCTTGATGTTGAAGGTTTTGTCCAACTCGAAAGGGATTGATGCACATAAATACTTATGTGATTTGGAAGAGGAAGGCCGAAAAAGAGATGGATAGAATATGTAAAGAAGACATGTAAAGCAAGGGAGTGAATGCAAATGACGGCTGATAGACAAGAATAGAAATGAGAAACATGTTGCACCGATCTCAACAAGTTGGAATACATAACATCATAGGATGATGATCATATGTATGTGTGTTCTTGAGATTTCTTTCTGGGAGGCTAGAATTTCTGAGATACGAGGGCTAAGTATTGAAAAAGGGTGACGTTAGAAGTACCAATAACCGCCGATTGTGTATGAGAAGTTGTGGTTTGTCGGGATCGGTACAGATGGGGATCCGTAATGCCCATTAGGGTCCATTTTATCATTATTATCAAGGTTGTGGTGGTAACATGTATAAGTGAATATGGCATTCTTATTTCGAAACGTCACATCCATAATCCCTTAGGACGAATGCAGACGTCATTAGAACGTAATACATTTAAGCTTATTGTAATAAAGTAAATAAAATGCAATTATTTGTAAGAAACGTATGTATTTATACATATTGCTTAACCTAACATACTAACAACAGTCTATATTAACATCACATTTCGCTTAAAATGAAGAAAAATATACAAAAACACTTTAACTAAAAGCAGACTCAGTACATTCACTATTTCCACAACACTGAAACTCATTTTGAAGCACAGATAAAAATAATGACTGTAAACTCTTCCGGGGTAGTCTGAACCTCGGATACACTTCTCCTTGGTAGCATAGCCTTAGTCACTTTTAGCATGACTTTCCCATATCAATAGTTATTTTGAAACACTCGCGATTTATACTCATTTTATTTACTATGAGAGACCGGGTCGTATTACGATAAGCGGTAA
Organism: Leucoptera coffeella; assembly: GCA_030578115.1. Taxonomy (NCBI): domain Eukaryota; kingdom Metazoa; phylum Arthropoda; class Insecta; order Lepidoptera; family Lyonetiidae; genus Leucoptera; species Leucoptera coffeella. The sequence continues at coordinate 173,258 of JAMBLF010000380.1, forward strand.
ATCTTCCCGCGACCACGGCCTATGCAACTGGGTCGAAACGTGTGAAATAAAGGTAATCAGATATCTTTATCAATTTATCGTGATATGACCCGGTCTCTCATAGTATATAAAATTTCCCATATCAATCATTGTCCCTATTATCGGGGCATTTGGCCCTCGTGTGACCCTCTTTCCGGCATAGGCCACATTTCCTCGTGGTCCTCCCTTCGTTGGCACGCCCTCTGCCGCGGCCCCGTGTCCCGGAGCTTTGGTGCGATGTACTGGCACCCCAAGAGCCTGAAATTAAACATTATATTAATGTGGAAATAAAATAAAGCTTTTAGTAAGGTCATGGAGTTGATATATTTGAACATTTTGAGGTGTTTGTTCAGTAATAGTTAGAACTTGGTAATGGATTATCAAACGTGTAAAATTTCATTTTAAAAATGTAACTTTTGCTATTCCACGAACAACTTCACACTGTTACTGAATTAATATTGAACTGTTATTCGCAAAAAGCATCACACTTGAGCCTCTGATTCATAGTGCATGTGTATACAACTGTATACGAATGCAAACACACACACTTAAGAGATTATCGTGTTTCCGATGTTCATTTCACCCCGGGTTCAGAGCACCTCGGGCCTTACTCCACTAATTAACTTTGACAGCCACACAACTGCGTCGCTACTGCGTCTCGGCTGTAAAACTGGCACTCTGCTAATATTTTGACCTGACACAAATTACGGCCACTGAAGTATTACAATATCGATGAAGTAATATTGTGCCTTTAATACATTAGTGGAGTAAGGGCCCTGAATGTATATGTATGGTTGACTCACTGTTGGTGGAGCCCCCTTCGTCGGCCCACTGGAAGAAGGAGCATCGCTGGCTGAAGTCCTTGGGGCAGCTGAAGAAGAGGCGGCCCTTGTTCGGCCCCTCCTTGTGCACTGTCACCCTGCAATGGTAATATCGGTTATGGATATGCGCATGTATATTCACTTGTATATGCATGTATAGACATAAAAAGAAAGTTAAGTACCTGCCGTTCTTGCCTGCATGTCGTAGATAACTAAGGGATATATGGAATTTATTGGGCAATAGGGTAGCAACGTGTCGCCAATATTCTGTATGACATCAAAACGCCAATGTAACATACATGCTAGTAAGTGACCAAGGAGATGTTTTCATGTCTCCAAGGCTCTGTCCATCCCGCATTGGGCATTGAGTTACATGTGACTAGTGAGTTTAAAAAGGTAGGAAATATTCCTATATTTCCTTTTTTCACAACAGTTGTGTTGTTACACTGGTACTGTACAACTACTGGGGCTTTTATATTTGCCTTATAATAACTGATTTTATGATCCTTATATTTTTTTTTTAAATTCTTTATTTATTTATAAGCCATACATCTAGAAGATAAAGGCGGCTTAACACTAGATTAACAAATTACAACATAAACATGAACATCAATAGTAATTTTAAGTAAGAATAACATCTAATAATGGCACAGAATTAGTACGAGTTTGCTACGAAATTAAATCTTAATGACACTGAATGAATAACAAAACTAAGGAGTCTTGGGCCACCTTTATGTGAAAAGTTAGATCCCATGATTTTGTGAATCTCAAACAGAAGCTCCTGTCTCGATGTCTGAAGATCGTCCAAAAGATCCTGCCGTAGATGTTCATTGATTTTTGCATTCTATTAGCAAATGTATCAAGTCCTCCAAACGATCACAGGCGAGACAGTTTGGACTGTCCGCTTTCCCCATCAGGTGATTAAAACTGTTAAGCGGTAGGTGAAAAGATCTTAATCTAAAACAGACAACCAGTTCTCTCCGATTCTGTCTCCTACTGGCAAACCATGGGACGTGAGGTGGCTCACTCACTAGCGTGCGGTACCATATTCCTTTTATTTTAGAATTTTGGTCGAAATATGTCATCCACTCGAGATGGGTATTCTGATCCTTATATTAAATAAAAAGAATTTCATTTAAAGTCAGATATCACCTAGACACGGTAATTTGAAATGCAAATAGCATTCTAATAAATATATCCTTTCTTCCTCGAATAGTATAAGAGAGGCAACAATAGCATTAATGCACCTCAACAGGTACGTAGCATTACAACCCTAAATACTATGCTAAACGTGTCCGAGATTTTATAACTCCCCGATTATTTATACCCGAAAGAGATTAAGGAACATAAGCATGTTTTTACACCAACACAACCCCAAAACAAATTATAATAAATACATCATAAACTTATACACTTAGCATAAATTAACTTCTGTTTCTTTGCACTGTACACTCACTTTTTACACGGCATCCGGCAATTACACAGCACATCATCTTCTTGCCTATCAAAGCTCTCCCTCGCAGACGAGATGCCCCATCCGCGGCTCGAACCTTGGCTCCCGGATCCCCAGCTGCTCTGGTCCACGGTGCCAGAACCTTCTTCAGTGGCAGAACCCTCAGGGGCCCAGAGGAAGAAGTCGCAGCCACCGTTCTCTTTCCCCACTGCGCATTTGTAGAATTTCTTACCTGGGTAGTAGAAGATTCAGTACAATCAACAGGTTTAACCACGTTTTTAACATGATTAGGAGTAGCGTAATCTAATCAGTGTCTAAGATGGGTGAACATTAGGATGTTCACAAGATTGCGGTGACCAAAAACAGGGAAAATGTTGCTAGGAAATATATTACAAAAAAGACAAACGCGTTCAAAACTATTAACCCTTGCGGGGTAGTCCCAGGTTCAGGTGTCCATCTCTTCAATTATGAAGGTAGTAATTCTATGGCCACCTCAAATCCACGTGTTGACCAAGTCAGTACTCAATGTGACAGGTGAAATGAAATGAAATGAAATGAAAATCTTTTATTCAACATAAGGATATTGATATCACTTATTGAACGTCAAAAAAAAAAACATTTTTCATAAAAATATGTCATTAACATAAAAATTATTCTTAAAATAAATCAATTTAGATTAATAAAACTAAAACTAATGGCACTTCGTAAAGTCAAACTCTGCAGAGAAGAAATGCCAAGAAACTCTGCAGACAATGTGTACATTAAATTTAAAAATACATAATTCATTAGAACATGATCAAAGCATCACATCCAACAAATAGTGTTTAATAACAAATTTAAGGAGAGTCCCAATAAGAACCGGAACGTGAAGCCATGATCACACAAAAATGAAACGTCACAAAACATCATTTATATAGTCTTTAACGGTGTAGTAGCCCTTCTCCATCAGCATCGCTTTAGTGCCAACTTTATATTTTGGTGGTAAGCCATATCGCCATTTACATTAACTATTAGCTGTCAAGTGAACAGGTAGGTTTCCGCACGATGTTTTCCCTCACCGTAGTTTCATTTCATGCTCAAGCAGGATTTGAACCCTGTACCCACTGATACAGAGTCAAGCCCCAAACAACTGAGCTACGTCGAATTTAGAAAGTATATTACAATAACGTATTTATTTATATATACGCCATTCTGTCTACGTGGAACATGGAAAAGTACTGGCTAGTTCCTATGGATCAGTAATGGATTCGGAATGCAACGTTAAACGCCCCTGCTAGATGGACCGATGACCTGAAAAAGGTCGCTAGTAGTAGTTGGCTGAGGGCCACGAGTGATCGTGTTTTGTGGCGTTACCTTGGGGAGGCCTACATCCAGTAGTGGGCTGACATAAAATTGAGGTACCATTTACTGGAATATTTCAATCATTCTATTGATTAGTACTTACCAAAATTAGCATTCTGCTTTTTCACAGTGAGCAAAATGGCTTGCTTGTTGCATCCACAAACTACACTATTCTCATTCCCCATATCACTTGATACGGGGTCTTGTCTCACTGGATTTGCCACGGGAATTTGAGCCCTAGGTACTTGAAATTGGGTCCTATCTTGATTGACACTACTCTGAACTACTGGCCTATTAGTTACTGCAGTATTTTGTCTATTATTCGATACACTTGTTGTATTATTTTGCCTAGTATTTGTAACTGTACTATTATTCCTATTATTGGTACCACTAGTAGTACTATTTGGTACTATCGGTCTATTAGTACTATTTTGGGTCCTATTAACAGTTTTGACGTTGGCTAAGTTGATTTGTAGGTATTCTAGCAGGGTGGGATCGCAACCGCCTATACACCCCACGTAGGGAGGTGGGTAGAGGTGACTAATGGAGTTGTTCCGCCATTGGAATTTGATTTTCTTGAAGGATGGACCACACTGTAACAATAAAAAGGCAATTTTTTACAGGCTGGTATAAAAGTCAGTGAATTTTCTTCTCCACTTGTATTAAGAAACGACAAATAGGCTAAATAAATAAATGTAAGTCTATGGAATCTATTACACTGATTACTAATATATCACCCATACATACAAGTCTCACGGCTGTGATATCCCATAAAAAAGGAAAGGCACAATTCCGTAAAGTAATTAATGTTCTATATAATATAAGTATTTGCAAGTTAATGTTCTAAATAAAGATAATATTATTGTCTATTCACTACCTAATTTATGTATATAGGAATATACATGAAAGTCACAAGATAATGATACCTTGTACTCTTTTGTATAAACAAATTCATTCACTCATTCATATTTCACTCACTCATTCATATTTTCACTCACTCACCTGAGGACAGCTCTCGTTGAGCACCTCCATGCTCTTAACGAGGGTGGGCAGCCACACGGCGTTCTTGCAGTTGGGGAACGACTGGCAACTGATGTACCACTCGTCACTGTTGCTCTTCTTGGGCCTCGCCACCATGTCGGCACTGCACTTTGGACATTTCAGCACTAAGGGGGGAAAATGGGAAATTAGTTACGTTTTTGAAAAGGTGTATGGAAAAGAAGAAAGAGATAGCTTCTAGTTTCTCAATAGCCCCTTACACCATGTCGGAGAGTCGTCAGAATATAAGATAGCTTGTAATAATTGCTACTAAAACTAGCAAGGTAAGTCAAAGTCAAATGTTTTTATTAAACGTAAGTACAAGTACAGTACATTCATTGAAAGTCAAAACATTTGCCTGACACTGGTTGTCTCTTAGCATTGAATTCTACCGTTCTACCGTTTATGTAAGTTAGTAGTTACATGAATGGTTCATACTACACCCGATAAGGAAAGTCAATTTCACAACTATTAACAAACACAAAATATTATATATACCTACATATGGTGTGCAAAAAAGGTACCGCCTCAACTGGGATTGTTACGATAGGTATAAGTATTCAAGTAGCTAATAAGAACAGGTTAAACAATCCTTGTAATAGACAAAACAGTTTACCACCTATCACGTCAAACTCAGACTTCTTCTCTTATTAACATTTGTCTTGGATACGGCCACAGAATCACTTACTCCTCAATAGGCATGTTGACAAATTTTGAGAAACTGTTCTATAATATTTGGAAATATATATGGATTATAATAAACATAATATTTCTGCGGAAAATTAAGGTTTAGTACTTAAAAAATGAGTTTTGATTCATAAATTTATAATTTGCACCAAAACGCGTCAAAGTGTAATGGCGTCGCTTGCATACGTCACTTTAGAGTACAAGAAACATTCGGTGTATGTTAACATTATCTAATTCATATTTAATTTGGTCGTTTTACTAGTTTTTACATTAAAACATGACTTCGAAAGCATATAAGTGGTGTTCCGTCCCTCTGTATACTAATACGTCCATAAAAACTTCTGAGAAGTTACTTATTTTCGTTCCTTTCGATAAGAAATTAAGAAAGAAGTGGCTTAAACTTGCAAGACGTGATTTGGAAGGATTATTACGCACTGCACAGCTTTATTTTACACTTTACACCTTTCTTATTTTGTAGAATTTTGTTGCTTAAATTCATTATAAGTTAGTTTTATGGGAAGAAGTAAACATTGATATATCTACCTACAAAATTTTTGGAGGATATGATTCTCTTACTCACTGTTACTTATTGAAATCAAATCCTCAATGAATGAGCTATTAAAAAGGTATTTTATTTCATTTTCAATGTTATACTGTTATATATTATATTTATAATATTGTAAATAGTTATATGTTATAATATTGAATGTTATACTGAAATAGGTACAATAGCTATTCTTTCGACGAATTATTTTTATGGTTTAAATAGTTAATTAACTGGTTAATACACAACACTTACATGGAAGTTTTAACATTTCTAAATTCTGCTGAACAGAAGTTTTTGTTTGATGCCAGAAACGTTCCTAGCATTATCAAGTCGATTCTTGGTAAATTTGCGCCTGACGCTTTTGTAAATCCTTGTTCCATGACTCAATTTAGCGTAATCAATTTACACAAAAGAAATTTAAGTTAATAAAACATTAGCGGCGTAATTAATTAAAAAAGCGAGCGAGTGTGTAGTAATACAAATGTAAACAAAGAGAAGGAACTCTAACGTGACGTCATGCGCTCTGATTGGCGTTCAACATGTCATGGCGGATTGCCGTATTTAGCGATTTTATTTTATCGATTATTATATTAATCTTGGTTTTAATTATGAAAAGAATCAGAGTTTTAGAATTAGGAATTTTGTAATAATATACACACAAAATATTTCAATGAAATTCACTTGTTGTCAACATGCCTATTGCGCAGGACACTTGAACCTCTGACTACCTTTACAGCCATGAATGTACATTTACATACCTGGTGGCATATTATTCACGACAGCATTGTCGTCTGGCACGTACTGGGTTGGAGTCTCTCGGAACCGTTGCGCGAGAGCCGCGTCAATCTTCTCGGCCTCCGCAGTTACCTTTATGAACACGTCCTTGTATCTGGCTACCTGGAAAATAATGTTAGGACTGTTACAGCAATTGAACTAGCCTCTTGGTAAGTTTATTTAGGGCTTGTGTTAAGTAGGGTTGTGTTATTATCTCTCCACTGCCCTAAATAGAGGAAATTATGTCAAGAAAGTTTAATTAGATTTATTTTTGGATAATTTAGCATATTTAATTGTAATCGAATTCGACGTAGCTCAGTTATTTGGGGCTTGACTATGTATCAGTGGGTACAGGGTTCAAGTCCCGCTTGAGCATGTACCAATGGAAATGACGTTTAATGAATTTCTAAGTACATTTTCGTAAGAAAAACACATTTACGAAATGCATCGAATTATATGGTGAAGGAAAACATCGTGAGGAAACCTCCTTGTTCGTCGAACAGGTAATAGTTAGTGCTTACAAATGGCGACATGGCTGACCACCTGTCACAATGAGTACTGACTATCTGGTTAACACTTAGGTTCGAGGTGTCCATAGAATTACTTTACCTTTTGGTAAACTGGTACCTTTTGCGGAGATGAAAATTAGAACCTCTGGCTACCCCGCAAGGGTTAATGGTCGTGAATGTGTTTGTTTTGTTTGTTAATTGTAATCGTCATGTAAATTTTTCATAAGATTTTTTTTTGATTTTATTAGTGATATTAATGATCCTTATATTTAATAAAAAGCATTTCATTACAAAGAAGAGGGTACTTGGATAATATAGCAGTAAAATATATAACAGTTTAGCATCAACGTTTGCGCGCGTTACACACTACAAATACTTGCTTAGTGTAGTAGTTATAATTTACTTTGTGTGGACAAGTACATACCTAAAATCCTATTTATACATAAATATATACATTTCAGGCTAGTTTCTTCATGGGAAAGCAGATATTACGGATCCCCCTTTCTCTTGAAAATACATTTAAAGTATATGTGCTCCCATGAAAATAAAACTTTCTAATTCTGATAATTATTGTAAGTTTAACGTAGCTACATAACTCCGCGTGGGTTATACATACGTACACACGCTTCACGACTTGTGTATACACACTCCCTTTTTTGTTATGGCGGGGTAGTCAGAGACTTGAATGCCCATCTCCGAAATTTCGAAGGCATGTTAGGTATGGGTCATTCGAAGCCCGCGTATCACTAGGTAGACAGCACCCAACGTGATAGGTAGTGAACCGTATCGCCGTATATAGGCACTGACTATTACCTATCCTGAGGGATAGGCAGGTTTCCTCACGATGTTTTCCCTCACCGTTAGCGACTGTAAATTATGTACGTAAATGAAACACAAAATTAAATCTCATTTCGCGTGGGTTAGTTACATTCATTAGCCGCTAGGGGCCGCTGGTGTCCATACCTGTTCCCTGAGCACTTGCTGAGGGTTCTTCCGGCCCTCGCAGATGTCCCTCAGGTCTGCCTCCAGCTGAGCTCGGAGGTGGGGCTTCGCCATACTTAGCCCCATCGCGTCGTAGCCTTCCACTAAGCCCATACCTACAAGATATACATACATATACATTCATAATAATAATAATAATAAAAAGCCTTTATTTACGGCCACAAAAACATACACAATACAAAACATTTACAATAAAAAACTTACAAACTAAGGGGTATAACTAGTGCATGTTATTGTCGCAGCAAAAGGGTTCCAACTCAGCTGGATATGTTGCGTCTGGTGACAGTTTTAAGTAGTATTCACAGTTTTAAGAGATTCGCGATTTATACTCATGATTAATAACTAACGGGACTTATCGCGTATGTTTTTATATAATAAAGTTACCTTTATTAACCCAACGTTTCGGCTACGTTGCAGCAGCCATGGTCACGGGTAGCCGAAACGTCGGGTTAATCGGTAACTTTATTATATAAAAACATACGCGATAAGTCCCGTTAGTTATTAATCATATACATTCACGTCAATTATCCGAAGACATACATACATGGATGCAGAAGCAAGCATTGAATAGGTCAGTGCTTGTAAATGGCGACATGTCTTACCACCTGGCACATTGAGTACTGACTATCTGGTCAATTTGTGGCTACGATGGAAACTTGAACTTTTGACCCGCAAAGGTTAATAGTCGTAAACGCGTTTGTATTTTTGTGATTTGACATACATACATATCCATCCGCGTCCATTATCCCTTTCGAGGTGGACAGAACCTCCCAGGTCACTATTTAGCATATGTCGGGTTGTAATATTATATGGAGTATTGGTGACAAGCTGCTAGTCTATCGACCAATAGATTCCATTGAGTTATGAAAGATATATAAAGGGTAAAGATAGGTGTCCAATAAAGCCGATTTCTCGCCGGCTAGCGTTAGGTTAATGTTGTAATTATTCACATAAATATAGTACTAATTTAAATCTTTTCAGGTTGAACCAAACCTTGGAGTTTATAATATCTCGTTATTTATGATAACTATCAAGATTACATAGGTACATTCTATTACCCAGAAGTCCCTTTCGACTTAATACCACTTTATCAATTGTCACATTGCGTACTGACTATCTGGTCAACACGGGGATTCGAGGTGGCCATAGAAATACTACCTCTGATAGCGGAGATCGACACTCGAACCTATAACTACCCTACAAGGTTTAATAGCCGTGAAAGCGTTCGTCTTTGTCTCTCACGACGCGCTTGAAAGAAATTAAAGATGGCATTATATTCACGTTATATACTAACACGTGAGTTGCTCATCTATAATTTTCGATCGTATATGTAGACTTACTTACCAAGAAGTCCCGGCACGAAATGTATAGCATCAGCTAAGGCGACGTAAGAGCGGCTTTTTATAGTTTCTATATGGTCGGCGTGTGTTGCGTCCGTACCTGAAATCCAAGTAAACATACTTAACATACATACGCCTTTTGTAACTGTTTTTTACTTTTTACGAAGGGAAATTATAGAGCCAAAGTGGAAGGTAGAGTTTATAGGTTACGAACTTTGACATTACCTATACAATAGTTATTTTTAAACATACATACATACACATCACGCCTGATTCCCTGTAGAGGGGTAGGCAGAGAACAAGGATCCCCATTTGTCCCCATCCTGACAGACCAATTTCGCTTCATTGACACTCATACATCTACTCATACACACTCACATATTTTTAAACAATCGCCATTTATACTCATTTTATCGACTATATTGAGACCGGGTTATATTCGCGACACGTAACTGCAGATACGCCTTCGGATAGTGTCTCGTGCTATGAATTAACAAAAGTTTCAATTGTGAGGGTAGACAGATGTTAGCTGAGACGCCAGTCTTCCCGCGACCATGGCCAATGCAACTGGGTCAAAACGTCGGGTGATATAAAGGTATATCTTTATTAATTTATCGTGATATGACCCGGTCTCATATAGTAAATATCTCATATATTATAATCTGATTATTATAATTATATTTTTAATGGGACGTAGTAAGAAAAATTATGTGTGGGCAAATAAATAATATGTTTTTATATGATAATTAAGATGTTTTTTTGGTAACGAACTGTTATTATGTTCGTTATGTTTAAACAATTGTAACGCAAGCTATAAAAATGCTAAATAACAAAACTCATTTATATTAATGCAATCAACTCGATAGCAACAGGTAACCCAAAAGACACCTAGGTTCTATCCATCCTAAAGGGATAAAAGGCGTGTATGTTCTTACCAATGCCATGTTTCTCCATTAGTGCTATGAGGTCCGCTTCAGTGAGCAGGTTGGGCGCCGACGTGGAGCCCTCAGTCAAGTCTATACTGGTAGGAGTAAATGATTGCCCATTCTGAAAACACCACACATAAGTACTTTAAACTATACCTTACTAGCGACCAGCTCCGGCTTCGCACGGGTATAAAATATACAGCCTACTCCACTATTTAATGGATGTTATTATACATATAAACCTTCCTCTTGAATCACTCTATCTATTAAAAAAAACGCATCAAAGTCCGTTGCGTAGTTTCTAAGATTTAAGCATACAAAGGGACAGAGAAAGCGATTTTGTTTTATACTATGTAGTGATTATCTAAAAAAAATCGCCATATAAGTGAAGAAGATAGAAAAGTGACAGAAGTAAAAAAAGAAGAGTGATTAATAACTAACGGGACTTATCGCGTATATTTTTATATAATAAAATTACCTTTATTAACCCGACGTTTCGGCTACGTAGCAGCAGCCATGGTCACGGGCAGACAAATGTTGGGTTAATAAAGGTAACTTTATTATATAAAATCCTACGCGAATAGTCCCGTTAGTTATTAATCATGATTATCAATCGCGAATCTCTTAAAACTATAAAGAAGAGTGATGGAAGTGATATTGAACTGCGATTGAGCTGAAACGCATTAGTAGGCTTGGGTCTCTGGTTACACATTCTTGCATAAGAACCATATTATTTGCTTACACATACCTGATACACATGTATGTCCTTAGACGACCACTTGTCATAAGGATAGACATCCAAATAGTTCCTCTCAGTAATCATTAGGCCACTGGCCGAGAACTTCTCCCCAGCCACGTCAATGCTGACGCTGGTCTCCGAACCCTGGGCGTCCTTGGAGCAGCAAGCTAAGAACGAGCGGACTATGAACTCGTATAGGCGTTTTTCGTTGCCTGATAGGCCTGGGGACAAAACAAACATGCGCTTTATGACTATTATTAATTACGGGGTTGTAAGATCCATCTTCATAATTCTGGAGTAAGTGATTTATGCCCAAATTCAACACTAACTATTGCCTATTAGGAAGGATAGGCAGTATATCAGTTTGTACTTTCGGATATAACATACATTTAGTGATTATGATCATGTAGCTGTATACAGATTGTACTGTTCATCAAGACACTTCTCAAGCAAGGATAAGTCACCCTTTACATATAATAATAAACCATAGTTTATTCCTTTGACGAACTTAATCATTTACAACTACCTTCTATGTACAAGTATCACTTGCGGTGATCACACCCATTACCTACCCTTCTCATTCTAGCTCTTCACGCTACGTACACTTGCCTTGAGATGAATGTTCACTATAAACATACTATTATAATAAAAATTCGACGTAGCTCAGTTGTTTGGAGCTTGACTCTGTATCAGTGGGTACAGGGTTCAAATCCCCCTTGAGCCTGTACCAATAGAAATGAAGTTTAATTGATTTGTAAGTACATTTTCGTAATTAAAATACATTTTCCAAATGCGTCGAATACTACGATGAGGGAAAACATCGCCATGAAACCTACCTGTTCCCTAAACAGGTAATAGTTAGTGCTTGTAAATGGCGACATGGCTTACCACCTGTCTACGAGTTCTGACTGTCTGGTCAACACATGGGTTCGAAATGGCCATAGAATTACTACCTTCACAATTGCGGAGATGGACACCTGACCCTCTGATACCCCGCTAAGGTTACTGATCGTAAACGCGTTTGTCTTTTATACTCACTATTAGTATACTTAGTAGGATGTATAGGCGGATGGGCTTTATCACTCTTGTTCCCCTGCCGAGGGGTGGCGCCACCGCTGTCCAGGATCCTTTGGGCGAACCCACCCCACTCAGCATCTTGGGCCTGATGCTGCACCAGCTGGTTGAGGTTCATCTCCTTGGGGTACTCGTTGGTCTCCGTGCGAGGGTAGCTGATAAGACCCTGGGTGTATAGCTTCTCGGCTAATCGCATGGTTTCTTTGGCGTTGATTTTTAGTTTTCTTGAGGCTAGTTTTTCTAGTTCCTGTTGATTGTATTAGAAATGTGTTTTGTTCAGTTATGGGGACAAATCTGGGTTATCTACGATTCCCAACTTGATTTTCAGCGTAAAGTATGTATGATGGTTATTATAAATTTTTAGGGAATATACTAAAGGTACCCTATTCATAATAATATATATAATATAATATATATAATAATATATATATTCATAATATTATATGATAATAAATGTTCAGTATCGGTTAAGGACGCCATGTTGTTATCATTATAATATACATACAATCTCTCGCCTCAATCTCTTTACACACACATGTACTCACCACAGTGTCCAAAGGCAGTGGTCTCCACTTAGACTTGGGCTTGGTCTTAACTTCCACCACGGAAGCCCTGGGGCTCTCCTGGCATGTCTCGTGGAGCACCACGCACGCCTCGCGGTCGAACAGACGCACCCTGTCCCAGGCAAAGTCTACGCTTAAGCCGTTCATTGTGTGGTTTACTGTAAACAGTTATATATCACTACATAGTATAAAACAAAGTAGCTAGTATATTATAAATATATGTAGTTTGAAATTATATACATACTATTTTAGTCATGTCCTTCAATCCCGTTCGGGTTGGACATAACCTTAGAGTAATATCACCACTTTCTACTTTTGTGAGGTGAGGTTTATCACTACTCACACTTGGGCTTTTAACTGCTCTACTGTGAAGTTGCGATATAGCACATAAGCAAAGTCAAAATGGCATGTCAATATAATATATGACTGAGGAAGTATTGTGGCTGTGAGTGTTTGGGAAAAATAATTTATATAGGGTAACCTCAACATTACAAGTTACCTTTGATCTTCCAGAATGGCTCAGCAACAAAGTTTTCCACTGCCCTGTATCTCTCTACAACAAAGCCCAGCGTTGGGAACTGACAGGAGCCATAGCTGACTAGGCTCTCTGCTAATTTTGAAGGGAACACTTTCTGCAATCTTAAGGTTTGGAATCTTGTGAATGCTGCTCCTGAAAATATTATTATAAAGAAACATATAAAAAATTTATGACTCTACAGGGTGGCGCATTCAAAACAGTCAGTATGGGAAAATCTGAAACTATAAGACATATGAAGATTTATTCTTTGGAACCATGTCACAGATTTTGATAAAAAGAAAATCTGCATTCATACTTAATGAAAACTTATGACATTGGGTGCTGGTTATCTTGTAACACGGGCTTTCAGTGATCAAAACATACAACTTCGGAGATGAGCACCCTCTGAATAGCATGCTACAATAAAAAGGCAGTGTGTATACAGTATACACAACTTATAAAGCATATGTATTATTGATATGTTGCAATACCATAACCAATGATGTTTCATTGACCATTATACCATTTGCCTCCTTTAACATGATATTACGGCAGCTAGTAATCATTGTATAACATTATTACATACATACACATTAGGCGATTCCCTGTAGAGGGGTAGGCAGAGATCAGGGGTCCCCAAATATTATCACATACCTATCCTCAAATCCAGCTCTTGTCTCACGTCCACAGCATCACTTATATTCCTATTCGGCTGTTCTAGGTTCTGCAACGCTCGTCTGACAGACACAGAAGTGATCTCGGAGAACTTGGCCCTGTATATCTTCAAGTTGGGCTTAACAGCAGTGCATACTTCTATGATTTCAAAGCCAATGTTCTCGCCCTCTCTGTCGCAATCTGTCCAGATGATCAGCCCGTCACAGGTTCTGATTTCTCTTTCTAATGTTAGCTGAAATAGTGTATGATAAGGCAAGGAAGTATATTGTATAGATAGACTAAGTATTTTTTATATATTAGCATTTTTACAATTTAATATCAATTTGTTGTTTATTGGTGAATGAAAATACTATAAGGATATTCTTGAGTACATGATTGAATAATGCGGGTTAGACACTTTTTCATTGTATGAGTAACAATAATCAGTGTTATGAGCCTTTTTAAGTAAATATATGTCTGTAATCAAAATATAATCAGAAACTCTTCTTAGTCATTCAGTGAACAAACAACTCAGCAAATTTCACATTAAAATAAAGGACCCCTTAAAAATTACTGACTAATATCTTGGCAGTTACAATACTTTTAAAAGGGCAAAAACTTACTTTAATTTTCTCATAGTTTCCAGGACAGCTTTTGAATACAGGGGCTTCAAACAAAGTTAGTGGACTAACAGCTCGCCAGTTCTTATAATTTCCAACAAATTCTAACGCAAGGAGGTGACCTGATACAGAAGTCATCACCATTTTGCACTTTTGCTTCATCACTTCAGCCTCAAATTCATATATTTTGTTGTACTGTGATAGTCCTTCACGCTGTAAATACAACACGTAGAATTATATTATAATTTGGAGTTTATAGTCAAAGATGGAATTTAAAAGAATATACTAACCCGCTGTGAAGTACCTCTGGATAAATGCAAGGCAATATTTTTGGCGGCATCATTCTTTTCAGCTACGTTTAAGAATTTCATGACGCTACTTTTATGTCGTGATATTAAAAAGGAATTAAAGTAATATTTACTAGGTGCATTTAGGTTATAAAGGCGGTAAAATATTGTCATATTAAATATGATATAATGACGAACAGGCAGTAGATATCACACATTGTTTTCATTTAATATAAAGTTTTAAATTAAAATTTATGTAAGAATATGCATGTTAAACATAACTTTCGTAGTTTTTAATTTGAACGAAAACAAAGTAAATACAGGAATACAATACAATTTACAGAACAAAACAAACACCAGAACCTTGCAAGCAAACTACCTATATCACGATTAACAATTAATATAGCATAAATGTTGGAATATTTATTAGATCTTTCGTTTTGTGTAAAAGTAGTGTGCTTTGAGTCCTTTAAAAATTACAGCAGATCAACTCAACGATAACAATATTAAAAAAAGCAGCCTATTTTGCATGCTATTCATTCGTGACATCAATAGTTTTGTATCAAATATGATGGATGAAATAAATATTGACAATAACTGACTTCAAAGGATTTTGAAAACATAATTGAATTGCTTGTAAATTTTTGAGATGAGGTTGTGCAAATTTATCTCGTTTTGTTTTTATTTAATATTTTACAATTAATGTGTCCGATAACAACTGCAGCACAATCCGCACTAGTCATCTAACAGTATATGTGTCATATGTTAATTATCAGAATTGTTGATAAACAAGTTTTGCGATAATGTTGTGTTCAACTATTAATAATTCAAACTGCGCCATCACTTTTACTAAAATGTGCTTTTTAGTCAATTGCCTGAAGCGTTTCAAGAGTTCTCAACAATGGCTCATGAGGCAGAAATCAGATCCTTATGTGGAAAAGGCTAAAATTTATAACTATAGGTTAGTTTTTTTTTTTATTATTTAATCCAGCTTAAGACGTAAATAGAATGGTAACTAGCCGCCTTTCCAGCATGTTATGGAATATTAGTGAAGCAACCCTTTACTAATATTCCTCAACAACACTTAACAACCTCAAAATTAACCAAAATTGGACATAAGAAATTTTGTGTTTTAGAGATTTGTTTTAGACACCCTGAAAGGAATAAAAGACGTGTGTATATGCACTATCCCAGACTAATCTCCAGAAGTTGCCATACTAATTGATATGATTTTCTATTTATTTTACAGATGCCGCAGCGCATTTAAACTGTTAGAAATGAATGAGAAGACCAAAATCCTCGTGCCAGGAACCACAGTGGTAGATCTGGGAGCAGCGCCTGGGTCCTGGACGCAGGTGGCTGTGCAGAAGACCAACTCTGATGGTGCAGATTCCTCTCAACCTAAAGGCTTTGTGCTGGCCATAGATAAGCTACAGATGTTTCCTATTCCGGTAGGTGTAGAATTAATGTGTTGAACAATTACTTATTTATGTCTATTTTACAGCTAAAATATATAATATGGCAGCATTTTCTATTCTAAAACTAAATGTATAAGTGGCAATTAAAGAGATATTTTCATATCAATACAAATGTATCTAAAATAAATTATGTATATCATTTTCTTTGACAGATTTGGGCTTGAAAATTATTAGTTCATTCTATTTCCTATTCTATATTTCCAGATGGGTAGTTTGTTATCATTCAACACCAATATTTATAAACATCACAAAGCCCTAAACAAACCATTTTCCCCGATACCCAATATAATTACTAAATGTATTAAATATTCAAAATCTTCAGTTCATATTTACCACCATTTTAGATGTTTAAATTTCCAATTCCAGGGTGCCACAATGATGAGCAACTTGGATTTCACCACCACTGAAGCCCATGACAAAGTCGTATCCATCTTAGACGGTAGAAAAGTGGACGTAGTTCTCTCAGACATGGCGCCTAGTGCGTCCGGTATCCGAGAACTCGATAAAGACAGGATAATAGGCCTGTGTTACAATTCAATACGTTTTGCAGCCTTAGTCAGTAAGGTAGGTGGTTCATTGTTGTTCAAAGTGTGGAATGGGAAGGAAGTATCAATACTAATTATGGATCTTGAGAAGTTCTTTACGAGTATGAAGATTATAAAGCCCAATGCGAGCAGGTCTGATTCGGCAGAGATGTTTATTTTGGCTAGAGGGTTTAAGGGGATTCAGAACCCCTTAAGTAATGGAAGATGGGGGTGAGATTAGGTTCCAGGTTTTGTCAATAGTTACCATACTGTTATAAATGGCAAATGCTCAGGATAGGTATACAGTTTTGAACCCAAGTGACTTACAAATAACTAAGTTGTTGTAGGTTATTTTGTAATAGTTATTCATAAAACTATAATAAAATTACCTACAGTTTCATAGCTACTTGGGCTTAACATAGTGTTGATTGCCATTTAGTGACTTTTAACCAAGTTTTGTAGTTGTTATTGATATGCAATGCTCATCAAGACTGCCCATCATTATGAGTATTTTTTAAAATATTTGCTGTAATTTGTCTTCCTAGATTCCAAGTTATAGGGATTGGGCATATAATTATTTATATATTGTTTTGATCATTAAAATGTTGTTTGTTTAAAATATTAGTATTTATTTTAAACTGTATGACATTTTTATGTTTTGAATGCTTGAAGTCTATCAAAGAATTTATTTAAGTAAAACAAACACTTAACAACAGTAGTATCTTTTTTTAATGGTTAGAACCAATTTCAAAATATCTAAATCCATATAAAGGTGCTTTATATCTGTTGTCAGCTCATGTCTAAATATATAATTGGTATCTAATTAGATTTCATTATAATAATATTAACACCATTCAATAAATGTTGTAAACAGAAATCAAAGATAGATTGTAGTTAACTGTACATAGAGATTCTTAATAAATAGAAAATGTATATTTGAAACAAGCCAATAATTGTATTACTAGTCACTTGTATTAGCTATAGCTCAGTTGTTATTATGATTATAACCTTTCAAATCCTTGTTTAATATCTAATATAGCGGAAATAAAATATGTGTAATAGTGTAATAAGCCCCATGTTACAAACATTTTTGTAATTAATAAATGGATTTACTAACTATGGACGTAGAAATGGTTATAAATTAATGTTGTTGATACAGTAATAGTTGATTATAATAAATATTAATTTGTGTATTTATGTAAATTTTGGGACTGATTATAGCAATAATAAACATGTTGTCAATAATTTTGTTATTTTATTTAGTGACTTGTGCTTTGGCTTTGAAAGCTAATAGTCCAAGAGCCAGTGAACCCTGGGAGTAACGGTCTTCTTGTAAGGTTAAAAATTTGCATACCTACAATTTATGGCATTCTAAAAGCAATAGCCATGACCTGGCAGGCGTCAGCCCTGCACGTCATCAACCCCTGTATTTTTTTTACTGTTAGATAAATTAACTTTTAAAACTTGTTTCTGTAAGTTTGAAAATTTTATAGGATAAAGTTTATTTATTGTTCATCTTAAAAACCTAAATGCCAGGCGATTTCAATAAGCAGAAGTACATGACAGGTGAATTAGAAAATGCACATTGATGAGGTAAAATAAACTTTATCCTGTATGATTAAAACTTTTATATGTTTTTAAGTATACGTCTTAGAATAAAAATGTGCAATGCCAGGCGGTTTTGAACAGCATAAGACCTTGCCAGGCGAGGGGACAGCTGCTAAGGGCACGCGAGTGAGAGGTGTTATATGAACGCAAAGTTGTTTCTGTAAATTTGAAAATTTTATAGGATAAAGTTTATTTATTGTTCATCTTAAAAACCTAAATGCCAGGCGATTTCAATAAGCAGAAGTACATGACAGGTGAATTAGAAAATGCACATTGATGAGGTAATTTTTAACCTTACAGGAAGACCGTTACTCCCAGGGTTCACTGGCTCTCCAACTATAATATTCTAGTTCTTTTTTTTGAGTCGACTGATATATTTGTTAATGACAGAGATGCATATGTTAAGATATTTGAATGTTTTGTATACCTACTCATATACTTAGATATAATTCATAAGTATATGACTACAGAATTAAGCACTGTATATGTTTAGGTATAGATTTTAAATAATGATGTGTATTAGGAGACGTATGAGTGTCAATGAAGCGAAAGTGGTCTGTCAGGATTGTGCCAAATAGGGGTCCGCGATCTATGTCTACCCCTCTATAAGGAATTAGGCGTCATATGTGTGTATGTATGTACCTACTCATATACATACAGTAGAATCCGGATATAAGGGACCGGCGATATTATGTCGTACTAACCGGATGACGTATAAAAAGGATTTTTACATTCATATGTAATGTACTGTAATACTGTCACTAACGTAGGAAATCTGTTATTTGGGTTTGTTTTTGACAGGTTTTTGTTCGGTAGTAGGAATTTCGGACAGCATTGTGAATTCGTGACATCATTGTTTTCATAAAGTTAGTCTTATAGATCCCGCCACATAAGGTGGCAGTAGCCAAACTTGGAACTAAATTTGACGTTACCGCCATTGCGTGTTATTTTGTATGAAAGGTAAATTTAGTATTACCAGCGTTGTGTTTTTTGCCCACTCTTTGTAATTTTTATGTTTGTTAAGGGTGATTATAATAAATTGATTTCCGGAGTTTCTTGTTAGTTCTTCTCCAAGCTAGGGTCTCCGCTGATCTAACCTCGGTTAAAAATATGTAAAGACAATGCTCAGTGCCATGTTTGAAATAATAGTTTTAAGAGATTCGCGATTTATACTCATGATATAAGATATAAGGGTGTGTATAAGATTGATTGCAGCTGTGGGAAATCCTACGTCGAACACACTAAACGGTCTATTGCGGACAGAGTGAAGGAACACATAATATATGTAATATATAATAAGAAGGATAAGTCCCGTTAATTATTAATCATGTTTGAAATAGTTTAATAAACATATTTTGACTTTGATATATTAATTTGTTTTATTTGAGTTTATAGCTCTGCAACCAAAGACCGTTACAATTGAAACCTATAATGCATCGAGCCGTATGGCACAGTGAGTGCTAGTTTTGGCGTGTTTACTGGTAACACTGAATTACGCGACTGTGGCGACGCCTCCAACTGCCACCTTATGTGGCGGGATCTCTATTGTCAGTTACCTAAATTGAAACAAAAAACACGGCACGTCGTTATAACGAAAAAATAGTAAAGACGAAAGAATAAATAGTAAAAAATTGTCGCTATAAACGGTTTTATTTTCTCAGTATTTAACTATTAACCGAACTTGAGTAAATAATAACGACGCTAAAAACGGTTACTTGTTATAAGCGACGTCGTTATAAATGAATTCTACTGATATACTTCACAAGTATATTACCGCAGTATTGCACTGTATATATTTAGGTATAGATTTTAAATAAGAAACGCTGGAGTCAATTAATTCTTTATTTACCTATGTAGATCACAATAAATCACTTAAAAATAGACTAGAGTAATAGTTTCTTTGTGAGCAGGCATAGTAATTTATGTAAACAATTCCTTAAATTTCGCTGATGAAAAATAAATCTTTGTATTTTTTTCTAAGCTCTTATATTTATCTTAACATTGCTATAATTTTATATTAGAATAATTAAATATTATATAGGTACACAGTATTTCATATTTAGCTATAGCTTGATCAGTTTATTTGTGCATAACATCATTACAAGCATATTTCTTCATTTTGACTTTCAATAAGTGATTTTATGATCCTTATGTTGAATAAAAAGCATTTCATTTCATACTTCATTCATATACACATTTAGAAAAAAAAGATAATATTTGTATTAAATACTACTTTCTCGTTTAAACGTTTCGTCAAAGCACAAGCGTACTTTTCTATTAGCCATACACAAAAAATTTGACCGAAAAACCTCTTACTTTGTCGCTTATCACTCTCTCAAACCTATTTACAATAATGTCAGCTACCATTTACTTTATATAATAATTTCACTTTAATTTCTAAGGTGTAGGTTTCTTTACATCCAGATACGCTCAATAATCTCGTGTCCTTAAGCATATCGCCTTAAGTAGGTACCTAAGTAAATCCCTAATATTTTACTCGACTTGTATGGCATACAATGAATACGGAGTTTCATATACACTTCTTCAAACATAAATAAATTTCATCCTTCTATTATATACCCTGTGATATAAGAAATGCCACAATTATATATTATATTCGTAATTTCCATAATTATATATTAATTTTTTTAATTAAATTAAGTCAAAGGCTAATGTAAGTTTTATTTTGTGATTTATCTGGATAGATAGATTCAGCAGTTATATTAAATATATTTATCAATATACACTGCACCAACAACCAATCGAAGACTAGTTCAAAAGTAAAACTATATTTATTGCGTAGCTTCATTCATTTCTGTCAATAGAATGGCGCCAAACGTATAATTTTATTTTTCAGCTTCCATAGCAACAGGATGTAACTCCTATTCAGCTTTCTTTTTAGCAGTGTCACGGACTGTTAAAGGTACTTTAGACGAATTGTGTTCTGGTGTTGGACATTTCCTTCAATTTGGATGCAGAGATCATGGTGGATTGCGCACTGCGGTCGAGTAAAAGAACGTTTTCTCCAGTTTCAGCCTTGTTGGCTCGACAGGTTTGCTTTTGTGGTACTCGGGGGTATTTCATGTTCAAATAGTAGACGTAGACGACGAATACTGACGAGAACTGGACAAACATAATTCCGACTGCCAGTAGCACTGGAACACAAAACATTTACGAACTAAACTAATGTTCTTTGAGACGTTTATCATAACGCCTAGTAGATGACATTTACTCGTATCTATTTTTTTAGGTGTCTTTTAGGAAGAAGATAGTAAGCGTTGTTCTAGCTTAGCACGGACCATGGACCATGAACATTATGTGAATAACAACGAAGAAAAGAAGAGCATGTATGTATTAATCAAGAGAGATTTGTCAGGATCGTTTAAGGTAGCAATCGATAAGGAAGTAAAGGCATAAACATAAATTCCTATATAATGTAATTGATTGAAACTTACCGATCATGAACCGTCCATACTTGGTGTCCAGAAGCCAAGGCCTCTCGCCAAAGTAGGAAACGAAGGAAATAGGGATCAGCATGAAGGAATATATGGTGGCCACCACAATCCAGGGTAAAACAAAGGAGCGCTTGTCATATACCACGCCGTACAGAAACATCACGCAGAATATGAAGTAAGCTATCGTTTGGAGGAAACCGGAGCCCACTAGCATTATTAGGTCTGGAATAAATAAATATATATTATATTAGTATAGTTTCATAATAACGATGGGACAAATAATATAATAACGGTCACTGAGAAGCATGTTAGGAGTGACATTGAATGATAGAATTAAAAATAGTGTGATAAGGGAAAGTTGCGGTTTGAAAGATGTAGTGATTAAAATTGAAAAGAGCTTGCATTGCTGTTTTGGACACGTTATGCAGATGAATGATAGTAGATTGACAAAAGGAATGAAAAGAGCATGCATTGCTGTTTTGGACACGTTATGCGGATGAATGATAGTAGATTGACAAAAGGAATATATATGTGTGAAGTGGAAAGGCAGTTACGTAGGGACCAGCTCAATAATACATACGATAATCCTGACTATGATGAGGCATCATGAGGAAAACTACCTATTCCTCTGAACAGGTAATAGTGCTAAATGGCGACACGGTTTACCACTTGACACATTTGATACTAATTATTTTGGTTAACAAGTAGGTTTGAAATCGTTATAGAATTACTACTACCATAAATGTAGATATGAACGCGCAAACCTTCAACTACCCCGCAAGGGTTAATAGTCTTGAATATCTATGTAAGTTTCACGACAGTTTTCTTACAGACAGGGCCCTTACTCCACTAATTGATTTTGCCACAATATTACTTCAGTATCGATACTGTAACACTTCAGTGGCCGTAATTTGACACTTTTGGCACTCCACTAACAAATATTGGCCACTGAGGCGCTATCGAACTACATCTGAAGTACTTCTGCGTCTGAAGAACAAAAAAGCTACTCTACTAACCAAACGTCCGTCAATGTCAGTTCAATAGCCTTATATTTGGTACTCCACTATTGACATTTCTATACTTGAGTTGTCACTGAAGTGCCACTGAAGCACCACTAACTCGCTACTGAGGTACATCTGTGGCTGTCAAAATATTAGCAGAGTGCCACTTTTACAGCCGAGACGCAGAAGTAACGCAGTAGCGACGCAGTTGTGTGGCTGTCAAAGTTAATTAGTGGAGTAAGGGCCCAGATAGGCAAAAACGAGCTTAATAATTTAAATAAAATATATAAAAGCGGGCACAGTTACGATCGGTAGTCGATTTGGCCTCCAGCAATCTCTCGTGGTTGAGCACGAAGTTCTCCAAGGAGGACGGCTGGGTCCCCGTGACGGCGCGATGCCGCACCAGCTCATCCGCCAAGTCCTCGTTCACCATATTGATCAGCTGCAGCACGTGGTACACGGCCAACGCTACCAGGAGTAGCAGGAACGAACATATGCACTGGAATTGGAATGGAAACATTTTATTTATCTCTTCATACTTCTTTTTGCTGCGACAATAACATGCACAAGCTATACCCCCTAGTTTGTAAGTTTGATTTGTAAAATATTTGTATTGTGTATGTTTTTGTGGCTGTAAATAAATGCTTTATTATTATTATACTTATAGATCGATAATGACGACCTCCGTGATGATCGGTTAGCCGCCTGAACTAATCGTGAGGTCCTGGGTTCGATTCCCGGTGGTGGAGTTAAGAACGTCGCGTTTCTTCTGCTTTGTAGTCTGGTCGTTGATTATATATGCTATATGTGTATTTATCTATGTATAATAAGTATAGGTTTCTTTAATATACGTTAACTAGTACTCTTAACACAAGTCTTAAATGTACTTAGCAAGGGGCTAGTTCAATTGGTGTAATAATGACCAAATATTATTATTAATTACTGGTTTAACCTAGTGCAATCGATTAACTCACTTATTAAAAAAATGTATGGATGTCGAAGACCAAACTGATAACAATTTTTGATGTTAGACTTAACAACTGCTATTTATAATATTTGATACAAGCGACTTACATCATACGTCCCTGGTTTTGATTAATTCAAATGGTTTAAAAGTACGTAAATACGAGTATGTATACACTTAGTTTCCTTTATCTGGTCGGTTAATGTAACATTTATACAGAATTTTATTTATATATATATTATTTTAAACAGATAATTAGTGGCCTATTGCTAGCACATAGCCTAAAACATACCGTTTATCACAGCCCTTAATGACCTATAAACAGTCAATATTATAAAAATTTAGCTCAATTGACACTTATTTATCCAAGAAAGGTAACTTACAAATTGTTGCAATGCAATCACGATTACTAACTGCCTCAATGTTAGACAAAATTGAGGTTTCTTATAAGTGATCCTTAACATATTCATTTTCACTTTCTAAATATACACTTTGCTTATTTGTACAACTTCTACATTTGAGGGGTGAAAGGTGATTGGTAAAACCAACTTAGAGATGGTCTTTTGGCTCTAAGTAACTGAGTATTTACTGAAAATGATTACTTACGTTGATGTTTTCTATACGATGTGCTGATAATGATATATAAACATCAATATTGCACCGCCTTATCCCATTAGCTTTAGTAGCTTTATTGGCCTTATCTGGTAACTAAAGATTGAAGTTTTAGTTTAGTACAAGATTGTACCATAATACGACATCAATAGGTAGATTTGTAGCGGCACACACTTTTGTATCGAGTCTAGAAAATAAGTCTATTATGTTTTTCCTTATATATTCATTATAAAGTATATTTATTATTACCAACAGCAAATATTTCATCACATCCAATGTTTACTTACTCGTTTTATTTGGTATTTACTGCCTGCTTGTATCCCATCCCTATTTTAAGTTACAACTGCACATGCGCGGATAATAATCAATAGGTTATGTATTTATGTGCACTAAACGCATGAATCTCACTCTTAAGATTGCAGGGACTATATTATTAATGGGGTGTTTATTCCTTCATACTTTTCACGTCCTTACCTTTTCGGGGTAAACAGACTCTTGAATGCCATTTTCTTATCTACGGAGGTCTTGGCTACTCAAAGCGTAGGTTTCATCCTGTGTTAAGGGGTGAATCTGTCGCCTTTCAAAGACACAGGTTTAATTAATTACAGGTGTATTATTTTTAAGGTTTAAACCCATAGTAATTTATCTAGCTGATGTGGTAGGGTAGGAAAGCCATGAAGAAAATATATAGATTGAAAAGGTATATGTAATAGTGTGAGGAATCGTAAAGCATGCTTGAGAAGGATAAAGGATATTTGTAAGGCAAAGGCGAAGATTGTTTAATAATGTGATAGAAAATGTACATTTCCCGGTGGGACGTAGAGACGGGAATATATTTAGGTTTGAGGCAAATGAATAAAGAAACACAGACATAATTATAAATATGCTTTATTTATTTCACAACTTACAACATAAACACGACTATACGCAACCAACGCGGGCTTACAGCCAGTATCGGTTATATTTGGATTACGATCATTCATTCCTTACCTAACAACTATCACATATCACGTTACAACTAACAAATATATTTACAGATATATCGTTACAGATTTTTACAAAATAATCCTTTTAATGAACAGTTTTTATAAAAAATACCTAACCTTTACTATTTTGATCAAAATCATCAAGATTATATGCTATAAAGTAAACCTGCATTTACAAATTCATGTAGTTAATCACGTGATTATAAAGTTGAGTTATCATTGACCATTTGACGCCACTTTTCACCAGATTAAATTTCATCTCGACATTATCTTTTTAGATTCATACATTTAAGTTCTACTGTAAGGAATTATGAGTAAGTCAGTTACATTTTGAACGACAGAGTAATATCTCAACTCATAATTAAAGTTATAGAAAAGGGTTTTAGTTCACCAATATAATTAATCAGAACAGTTTCAGTTAGATCTTGAGATAGTTTTTACTCAGTTTTTGAGCTAAAACCGTTTTTCTATAATTTTAACTATGAATTCATTGATTTACAATATTTTAAACAATGATATGTCAACTGTTTTTAGTAATTTAAAGATGCCATTTTTACTTGGGGCATTTTGATAAATTATTGAGATGGTATTGCTAATCAAAAATATTATATCGTTACACCAATGAATAGTCAAGTTTCAAAAATGATGACGACATAGTTTGTAGGGCCAAAATATAGGTTTATTCTTCGTAATGTCGTAGATAGATAGAAACGTGAATACTAAAATAATGGGAAGGACGGAAATGTTCCATTGTCAATATTTTTAGTGAATTACTTAGTCCGTTCACACCGATTAGTTACAATTTTAATTTTAAATCTGATTACACTGAAAAAATGTTTCAAACTTTTCATGAAACAGGCTGTCGTATTAAGAAGATATTATTTTCATATTGAATACACTTATTTTTAATTATAATATCTTGCTTTACTCTTGTCAGCGGTTTTAAAAGTTTTTTATCATTAATTATAGTTTTTTTTCTATGCGAGACAACCCTTAAAAATGGAAATGTTAAAATAAGTCCTATTATGGTGAATATTGTAAAATATGGAGTTATTACCTCTATTCACGATTTCATTTCAAACTTAACAAAATTTGCTTTTTGTAATCTATGTAAACGGCCCCTTCGCAACTTTTTTTTTCCTGTTCTTATAAAGTGTTAGTACATGACAAAGATAAATGCATCATACCTTGTTATCGCTAGACACAACCATAACTATACGTATTCCTTAAGTATTATACATGAAATTACAATAGAAAAGATACTACTAACTTATATGTGGGATGATTCTGACTGATAATTATGAGGTTATATGATATTTTATCGTAATATAAAACATGCCGAAAAGTTGAAGTGTATATTCTATTCTCAGAACATTTGAAAGTTTTACTATCGCCTGGTCAAACATACAATTACTTCTGCAATTGCAGATTGGTAATTCTATTTCTATCATAAACAACTATTGTCATACTAGAACCATTTTTCCACATTTAAGTTAGCAAAAAAGGTGTGTTCGGCAAAAAATATGTATTACGAATGATGTACATACAATCATTCGATAAAACAAACAAAAAACATATAACAAAAGAAAAAAAAACAATATAAAAACAAAAATGAGTGCAGATATACAGATTTCTTAATGTCGTTAACGTAACAGCATTTTATAGAAAAAATATATACATTTCGGCTGCCATTATCTAGTATTTTGGTAATACTGTCATTACATATACAACTACTCATATGACATCGGATAATGAGACCTTAATAGACCTAGTATGTAGTAATTCTATGGACACCTCGAACCCGCGTGTTGGCCAGATAGTCAGTACTCAATGTGACAGGTGGTAGGCCATGTCGCCATTTACAAGCACTAACTATTACCCTGTTCTGTTAATTGAAATATAATGACAGTATACCATTTACTAAAATGTTCGTCTCAATAAGTACTTTAGTAACCTTATCTAATTTGTTAGTAAACATTCCTTATTTTAATGCGGACTTGACCAGTTAATTAACACTAAATATTCTAATGTAATTTGTATAGAACTGCTTGTTACTATTAACATGTACATTCACGTCCTTTTATCCCTTTCGGGGTGGACAGAACCTTGGAAACGATAATATCTCCTAGGTCACTTTTTCATATTAACAGATTGTATTATTTTATATTAAACAGTTATTTAAACCTGATTTATTAACGATTCCATATGGTTACATAACATAAAGTTCCGTATCACGACCATATCCAGTTCGGGGTAGTCAGAGGCTTGAAGACAGAAATGGCTATAAGTCAGTGTCTGTGCATAGTGATACGAAACACTACCTGTCATTTATACCACCTACATATTAGATTTGTAGATCGAATCCCTGACTACCCTGCTAAGATTAATGGTCGTGTAGCGATAGAGAACTCATATTTTATGTTAAAGTTCTTTCGACTTAGCATGAATACTCAAGTAGTTTGATTCAATGAATTAATTCCTCGTGACATTATTGAGATAAATGAATTTAAACAATATCTTACATCGATTTACAATAGTACATAATTCTGGAATAATTCGTTAAATATTTTAACTTCATTTTAGTATTTTTTTATATATTTTCTCTTATTAGTTACAAATTATTTGTAGGATTTAAACATTAATTAAAAATAGTACCAAATCCTTTATTATTGTAAACAGTGCCATTGCAAAGTAACTATTCATTCTAATAAATCTTACACCACAGTTCTACCACAATACTATAGGTGTCACTAGTAGTCACTTTTAAGTTTGGAACACTTAAATCATAATTTTGTAGATAGTTCTATGTTAAATTGCATTGATTTATTATGGTTAATTCTGATTCATATCTAAACTTATGTGTATGAATGTAATAGTAAAGTAAGTAACATAATCTGACTCGCAATTTTAGATCCTTTACATAATATTGATACTTATTATACTTACAGAAGTGCGGTTACACCTGATTCCATCCAGTTAGAATTTGCTGTAGTTACATACAATCATACATATACTTACACGTCCTTTAAAACCTTTTGGACTGGACAGAACAGTTGCTCCAAGCATGTCGTAGGATGCGACCCTTAGTGGAATCTATCACGTGATGGGATTCCAAATGACGTCACAACATTAATAAACGCTAATAAGTGACCAAAAAGAAGTTTAGATGTCTTTCCAAACTCTCCGCTCTAAAGGACGTGAATGTATATCACTACATAGTATAAAACAAAGTCGCTTTCTCTGTTCCTTTGTATGCTTAAATCTTTGAAACTAAACAACGGATTTTAATGCGGTTTTTTTAATATACAGAGTGATTCAAGAGAAAGGTTTATATGTATAATAACATCCATTAAATAGTGGAGTAGGCTATATATTTTACACCCGTGCAAAGCCGGAGCGGGTCACTAGTGTTTCAATAAATGTATACAAGTGGCTTTTTAATACAATACAGTGTAACCGCACCTACACTTACCAATCCCTTACATGACAGTACAAGTGTTTCGTCCAGAGCAGTTGAGTCGGCCATTGTGGTGATGCTTCGAAGTGCGTGCCCGTTGCCTATTGGGCGCTGCGGAGATGGCGTAGGACTTCAAGTGGGACTTGAGTGTGGACGGTAAAGGCAGCCTTTCCAGGCTATATACCGTGGTCCTGGCCACTATGGCGCGGCAGCATAGTTCTTGGAGGCTTAGCACTGGAATTGAGAAGAAAATATGAAAACTTATAACATACATACAAGGTTCATACAAATATGCATTGTATTTCCTACAGTAAATGAGGAATGAAAATCATTGAATCAGGAAACTGTATATCTCTTAGTAGAAATAATCACATGTTTTTAACAAACTTCGGAAATACAACTATTAGGGTCTATTTACACTAGTGCAGATTTGACGCGTCTATCCAAAACTGAACATAACAAACTCAACCTTAACTCCACAGCGTAACGTACACATTGCTATTTTTTCAAAAGACAAGCTAATTCTTCTGAATTCACGCGTGGCAACTTCAGCATAGGTTCGGTCAAATTGTTAAAAGTATTGTCTATTATGCTGTAAACATAGAGATCCCGCCACATACGGTGGCAGTAGCCAAACTTGGAACTAAATTTGACGTTACCGCCATTGCGTGTTATTTTGTATGAAAGGTAAATTTAGTATTACCAGCGTTATGTTTTTTGCCCACTCTTTGTAATTTTTATGTTTGTTAAGGGTGATTATAATAAATTGATTTCCGGAGTTTCTTGTTAGTTCTTCTCCAAGCTAGGGTCTCCGCTGATCTAACCTCGGTAAAAAAATATGTAAAGACAATGCTCAGTGCCATGTTTGAAATAATAGTTTTAAGAGATTCGCGATTTATACTCATGATATAAGATATAAGGGTGTGTATAAGATTGATTGCAGCTGTGGGAAATCCTACGTCGAACACACTAAACGGTCTATTGCGGACAGAGTGAAGGAACACATAATATATGTAATATATAATAAGAAGGATAAGTCCCGTTAATTATTAATCATGTTTGAAATAGTTTAATAAACATATTTTGACTTTGATATATTAATTTGTTTTATTTGAGTTTATAGCTCTGCAACCAAAGACCGTTACAAATGAAACCTATAATGTATCGAGCCGTATGGCACAGTGAGTGCTAGTTTTGGCGTGTTTACTGGTAACACTGAATTACGCGACTGTGGCGACGCCTCCAACTGCCACCTTATATGGCGGGATCTCTAACGTTGTTGAATACGTCAAGCATTGCATTGACGCGTCCCTTCAACTATGCACTAGTACAAATTGAGCCTTATTGTCTTGATAAAATTCAATTTCAATGACAATATTATTATAATGACAAATATATCAACCACAACAGTCATTTAAACATCTCCTAAGACTAACATCAACTCAAATGATATCTACTCCTACCTTTATTACTCCTCCATAGCCTCTCCATCCCGTTCCGGTGCAGAGCCATCCGGGACAGCTCGCAGAAGCTCTCCCGGATGTTGAAGTCACAAAGGGGGCTGACCTCGAAGAAGGCCATGTGGTTCTTGGCTGCGTACATCTCTGCATCCCTCTCCTGGACTTGCCGCTTGAAGGCTAAGTGGAGGCGGTTGCCCACCAGCACTTTGGGCACTCCGGGGGCATGCTGGGGTATACAAGATTGGATGAGTATGTTAATAGAATTATTATTTATAAAATCTATAACAATTCGTAGGTATTGATGAAAATCCCCTTCTTGAGTAGATAAAGGCCTATCCCTCACACAGGATTTATTGGTATGGGGGACCCAATTCCTTTTGCCACTTATACTGCCTTAAAGGTTGTGAAAAAAGGTGAGATTTTATAGTTCTATAAAGCCCGATCTAATAAGCCAAGTCATGGAATTTTATGTTTTTAAAAATCATTTAAAAACACAATAATTCTGTTTTCCTCATTTACGTTTCAGTTTACGACGAAAGCAGTAAAGCAAAGCTTATTTTTACGATTAAGAAGCGTTCTAGTAGTAACTGGCACATAATTACTATTTCACATATAGTTACTTTTGAAACTACTTTAAAATAAATATCTTGGCTTACAAAAATTCCATCTCACAAGAAAAAACATTAACTGCTAAAGCCAATATTATTTCTCCAAACTTCTATCCCTAAAAATAGAAGCACGGGAGTTTTAGGGAATAAAACTTTCCACTCACCCTTTCCACTTCCTCAAGCCACCTGTCAATGCTGTCAAAGGACCACTTGTTAGTGATGTCGTAAACCAGCAAGATGCCCTGCGCACCCCTCGAGTACGAGCGGATGATAGTGCAGAACCTGCCTTGGCCAGACGTGTCCCAAAGCTGGAGCTTCACTCGCTTGCCATCCAGCAGTATCGTTGTGGTTTTGTAGGCTGGAAAATACAAATTAATATTAATGAAAATAAAATACCAATAAATATTATGTAATATAACCTGCCTAATACAACATAAGGATCATAAAATCACTTATTGAAAGTTAAAAAAAACAAAATATTTTTGTATGAAAAAATCTAATTAAATTATTGGCATTTTCTAAAAGAAAATCCTGCAAAGAAGAAATGCCAAGAAATAGACATACAGAGCTTTTCCTTCAATGGGATAGCAGGTCATGGATACCTTATTGTCTCTACAAACATAAGGGTGATGTTAGAAGTACCTATAACTGTCAAGTATGTTTGAGGTATATTATGAATGTTATTGAAGAATGAATGGTTTGCCCAGATTAAGGCAAACTGCTTTAGTCCCAGCATGTAATAAGGGTACATGGTACATACCGAGCAATGATTATATCTATCTGCCACCAACATTCCACATTAATATAACCAACACATAATGATCTGTTGCCCATTGAGGAGATATTATATTACATGCCATATGCATGGCAGGATACAAATGAATGCATGGAATGCTCGACTATAATACCTAAAATCAACTACCTCTAACATTTAAGAGAAACATAACTTACCACTTCCACTGCAGAAGGGGGAGTCAGCTGACCCATCCTCAAGGTCCTGGAGTATCTCCTGCTTGCCCACATCTGAGTCACCCACCAGCAGGACTTTGAGGAGGTAGTCATAGGACTTTGGTGCCGCTGGAGGCCGACCTGCAAATATAATAATATTAGGGACACTAATACTTGAACTACATTTATATATTCACACCTCTATATCCTCAATGGGACAGGCAGACTAACAATCGCCACCTGGCATGATCCTTACAAATTTCTCTTGCTCTTCACACACATGCTCTTCTGTTCTTCACACTATGTCCACCAGCCTTGAGAAGAATGGCTCTAATTTGATCTGTATAAGTTGTATGACTTGTATGCGGCCTAACCCATCCAACACACTTTGGCTTTATAGAAATTCCTTATTAATAGTCACAATTAGTCCCTTGGTAAGTTCAATCAAGACTTGTGTTAAAGGTTATAGTCTACAAACATATATTTGAGAAATATAAACTTATTATGGATATAAACTGGAAAGCAGAAGTAAACCATTGTTATTAACACTGCCTCCAGTGGGAATCTAACCCAGGACCTCTCAATTAGTATACAGAGGATAACAGGTCGCCCCACAGAGGTTGTCAAAGTAGTTACTGTTTAATGCCATTCTTATTTCCTTATACAGGGACGATTAAAATAGTTGACAAATAAGTCACTGATGTTGCCTTATCAATCAATCAGTCTATGTCAGTCCACTGCTGGATGTAGGCCTCCCCAAGGTTACGCCACAAAACATGATCACTCATGGCCTTCAGCAGACCACTACCTTGTAGTTGTCTTGTAGTGATCTTGGTCATTGGTCCATCTAGCAGGAGGGCATCCTACACTACGTTTACCAAGATGTGGCTGCCATTGGATGTTTCAACATTGCCTTAAGCTTAGTTATAAACAAATTATAATGAGTAAGCACAAGACATCAATAGAATGTTAACTAGCTGCCTTTCTTTCTGTCACACAAGGCAAATAATGTATAAGTAATAAGTTTATAGACTCTTAAGCAGTAGACTTGAACTCAATTATTTATTTTATTATATGGAGCAGATGAATGAAAGACCAGAAGTGCAAAATTGTAGTTAGGCTAGAATGCAATAGTGAACTTGAGTCCCAGTTCACTTTTATTTTTATTTATAGCTTCAATATGTAATGCATTACAAACAACAGGTGTTTACAGTTTTTTTGTGTTTTCAATGTGGTTTTTTGTTATGTGGGTGTGAAGTGCAAGTTTTGAAAAGGATTTGGCTCACAATATGATAAACAACTCAGGTGTAATGTCAGAACTTACAGAGCAAATGGTTATAGTAAATATAGCCGCATAAATACCTAATGTCAAGATTATCAAGTGTGATGAGTGGGGAGATCTTTCCTAATCTATACAAAGTATATTATCTAAATCCCTTAGCTTTGAGCAACAAGAAGGCATCTGAGTATTAAATTTATCAACAAACTTTTCTCACTCAGATTTCAAAAATTTTAACAATGACATAATGGTATTAAGTAATTATATTTCTTTTTATTCGTCTCATATACTAATCAGTCAGCAAAAATAGGTTGTTAGAAACATTGAATTTTATTGAAACATTACTCACCACATGCCAAGAAAAAGGCAGAATCACATTTTATAGAACCCTAATACATTCCCAACGTTTATACTCTTATCTACATCTCAGTCAATTAAAAAACCATTTCAGTTTATTGAGTTAATGATTTCTAACGTAATATATCATTCAATAGAACAACAATGAAAATTTTATTGACTTATTATGATTATGGCCTAGTGCTACATACCTGGTCTTTGGTGATGAGATCTCGGCAAAGTTATACTGCCATTCTGGGAGCTCTGTCCCGTGGGCTGCTGAGGAGCCGCTACCATTCCAGTAGTTGCAAACATAATAAAGCTACTATCCCAATTCCCAGGCGATATTTACCACACGCAGATTCAGACATAATAATTCACACTGTTTAGTCCTTTTTGCGATTCATCAAGTCACTTGAACACGAGGCATGCGTAAATTAAGTAGTCTTTCATGTTTATTAGTGGATTTGTCAGTTTTGATCACACTTGTTTAGGCGAATTTGCTACGAAAACAATCCTTCATTTGCACAAGGCAAGGTCGTCAAAACACTGCGTTCAAGCGCGTATTAACACTGAATATATATATTTTTCAAAGAGTATTCGGGTATACACCAACAGTTTATCAACTTAAGAATTCAGTATTGAAGTAAAATCTGATTATAATACAGAAAATTGTTAAATTATGGAACGAGAACACAAATGTTCGACAACCATTCTACGTTTTTATTTTATTATTTTTTTCCAAAGATTAGGTTCAAGACAAGACGTTCACCCAATGAACTGTCTCACAGCTGTCAAGTTTTGGGTCGATGAAACATCAAAATATGGCAACATTCTGAGTATCTAAGTGAATTTTTTAAATATTTGGATAATTAATGTGTATCATTTACACATAATATAATAACATTTAATTTAAAAACATAAATCTATGTTTTGGCAGTTCGTTTATTCACAGTCAAAGGGGGCTGGCAGTAACTCCCATACCCCTTTAGATGGCGTTAAAATGTGTTTTTATCATGCGAAACCTTACTATGTTTCTTGACTAAATAATTGTTATGTAGTTAACATACCGAAACAATGTGAACTTCAGTCTTCATACATAAACACTCAGCAGTGATACGTAGTCTACAACCCTCAATGAGTCGATGATTTTGTGAATAAAAACTTCTTAGTTCAGCAAAAAATAGGCTAATAATAAGAAAAGGTAGCTAGTACAGGGTGTCCAGTGGCAGATTTCAAACTTTGAACAAACATAGTTTCTGAACGCAACACGCTAGAGGTGCTCGGGGGACGTCTTTAGAAGCGCAAACGCTGCGGATTTTTTAGTAGCCATGGAACAGTGGAGTGGATAGCAGCGCGCTTTTGCCGTCGAGGCGTACATTTCGAGTGGATTTTCGCTGACTGAAACACGCCGTCGATTTAATAATCGTTACGGTATTCGTCGATTAAGTGATGGACCATCGATCAACCTCATTCAGTCATGGATAGCAAAGTTCAGAGCAACAGGATCAACATTAAATAGACCCAGGCCAGGACCTACGCCATCGGTAGCCACGGATGAAAAATGTCGAGCGTGTTATGGTTTCTGTCGTTGAAAATCCCCGATTATCACTGCGTGCACGTTCATCGATATTGGAAATTCCGAAGTCAACTTTGCAGGTTATAATGCGTAAAAAACTCAAGTTTCATCCATATAAAATTCAAATCGTGCAAGATTTACACGATTCTGACTTTGAATTAAGAAAAACTTATGCAGAGGTAATGTTTGTTGAGAGATTTCCTACTGATACTCGGATGGGGCAACCATATTCTTTAGTGACGAAGCCCATTTTCATATCGGAGGATATGTAAACAAACAGAATTTCCGTTACTGGGATGTCCAACAACCCAAGACAAAATGCATCAAGAGCCTTTACATAAGCCTAAAGTAACAATCTGGTGTGCCATGTCTGCATCTGCAATCATAGGGCCGTATTTCTTTGAAAATGAACGTGGCTAAACTGTAACTTTGAATTCGGAGAGATATACCCAGATGTTAAATGGCTTTTTCAGACAAGAACTTCAGAATTGTCCATCCTTCAACCGAAACACATGGTTCCAGCAGGACGGGGCCACATCTCATACTGCTAATGTGTCCATGAATGCAGTGCGGCAGTTATTCCCTGAAAAAAACATATCCCGAAACGGTACCATACCATGGCCACCTAGGTCACCCGATTTAAGCCCATGTGACTTTTTCTTATGGGGATACCTAAAATCCGTGGTTTACAAGACAAATCCAAGCACTGTGACACAACTCAAAGAAAATATTCGAGCCGAAGTCAGCAGAATTCCCCAGTCGCTCTGTAAACGCGTTTTTGAAAACATGCGTGATAGACTTGTAGAGTGTGTGAGACTCGAGGGCCGCCATTTGGAGAACGTGGTTTTTAAAAAATGAAATCCGCTTTAATTGTTATTAAATTGAAATAAACCTACTTTGTATTACAGCTGTAGTTTTTTTTTTACATTGTTCGAAACATTGAAATCTGCCACTGGACAACCTGTATTTAGTTATCGTAAGTGCAGTGTTCGGCGTTTGTAAATTTATGTTGCCATATGGACCGATGTATGACATACTTATGCGTTGGCACACTCCCAGCCTATTGCCATGAATAACTTATAGTTTAGAAAAAGATAAGTGGAATCGTAAATAATAAACAATATAGAATAAATGATTACGATCGTTTATTACAAAAATACATGATCTTAAACTATAAAACAATTTGGGTTAAGGCACTTTATTCTTAAAGATAAAGTCGACAAATGCTAGATCTATTTGAAATATAATTAGTGACAGTAAACATTATATATTCAAGCCTCATTCTACTTATACAATAACAAGCTCTCACAAAGTGTCTTGCATTATACATTGCATAAAAATTTGGCCCCCTACATAAAAGCTTTTACAAGCAACAGGGTGTTGCCATATTAAATTGATGCATTATAGTTTTAAAGTCATGTTTATTTATATAAAGTACCCTCAACATATGATTTTTATTGGAATGCAAGGCTGACATTAATTTTCTTTCACTTATATAATAATTCATATTCTCTTAGAGATATAACATTAAAACTTAATATACACATGACTCCAAAGTTAAATGCTAATTGACAAGAATTTGACGGTATAATGACGAGAATACAAACACTATACTAAACAAAATATAAGTTGAGTTAGAAGGAATGATACTAAGATACTACTCAAATCATGCATAGTACGAAGAGATTCAAAACAGACTCAACTATGCTGAGCATAATGCAATATTTGGTAACAACAAATATTTTATATATTACAGAGGAAGACAAAACTAAAGAACCAAATAACTAAGAAAGCACTATAAAAAGTTACATAATAAAAAACAAGGAACTTTTGACATAGCGTTATCACAACCTCAATACGACAAATATCCACTCATATAAGGTTATTGACAACACCAAATCAGTACTCCGCATACCCTGGCAAGGGGAACTTTCTGCTGAATCCCTCAATGTCTTCCTTCAAGGCGTTGATCTTGGATTTGAACTTCTCTTCAGTGGTTGCTTGGTTGAAGTCTACAAGCTTAGGACCACAGCTGTTGCAGATTTCTAAGCCGAGTTGCAGGGCTTTGTCGATATAGTCTACTACACGGTCCATGTCTGATTCTTTGAGACCCCTGGTGGTTAAAGCCGCTGTGCCTGTGGGTAAATTATAGTTTAGTTTGTTAATTAAAGTATATGAGTATTGTACTGGTTAGGTTAGGTCAGGGATGTATATAAAAATAGTTATTGGTTTTATTGTGTGAGGGAATTTCGGGTTTACATATACATTCACTTCCTTTTATCCCTATCGGGGTGAACTAAACCTTGAACGTAGATGTGGAGAGAACACATGAAAAAATGTTCATAGTTATTTAGTAGCATGTATGTAGGGGTTTTGATGTCATATTGAATATTGGTGACACGGTTGCCAGGCTATTGACTAATTGATCTCATTTACCCCAAGTCTCTTTTACGACATGCCGGGAAGAACGGCAGCTAGTTAGCATTCTTTTTACATCCCTAGATGAACAAAATGCAAATGCTTAAATTGAAAATAACTATTATCTCCTAGGTTTTGTCTAACCCGGAAGCAAATTAAATATTATACCTTTGTATTCACTTAAAAATACAGTTTTCTTTACATAACACTGTGATACGTACAATTATGATAATAATAATAATATTTGGACACTATTACACCAATTGAACTAGCCCCTTGCTAAGTTCATTTAAGACTTGTGTTAAGGGTACTAGTCAACGTATATTTAAGAAATATATACGTTCGGAATATATTATACATAGATAAATACATATAGCATATATAATCAACGACCAGACTGGAAAGCAGAAAAAAAGCGTAGTTCTTAACTCTGCCGCCACCGGGAATCGAACCCGGAACCCTCACTATTAGCGTTCCGGCGGCTAACCGATCGCGCCACGGAGGTCGTCGAGATGATACACAAGATTCTACAACTCACCCAATCTAATACCGCTAGGATTCATAGCGCTCTTGTCACCAGGCACCGTGTTCTTGTTGCAAGCGATGCTGCAGAGTTCCAGGATCCTCTCCGCTTTGGCTCCGGAGATGCCCTTGCTCCTCACGTCCACCAGGAGTAGGTGGACGTCTGTGCCCCCAGTGGCTATGTTGTAGCCCCGGGAGATCAGCCCTTGGCAGACGCGCTGGGCGTTCTTTACTACCTGGATGGGCAAGAATAATTTTAATGAATTTCTATGTACATTTTCGTAATAAAAACACATTTACGAAATACATCGAATTATACGGTGAGGGAAAACATCGTGAGGAAACCTACCTGTTCGTCGAACAGATAATAGTTAGTGCTTGTAAATGGCGACATGGCTGACCACCTGTCACATTGAGTAATGACTATCTGGTTAACACGTGGGTTCGAGGTGTCCATAGAATTACTACCTTCCCAATTGCGGAGATGGACACCTGAACCTCTGACTACCCCGCAAGGGTTAATGGTCGTGAATGCGTTTGTTTGTTTATGGGCAAGAATAATAAATAAACTGTATTATAAGTTGTATAAAAGTTATTGCACATTGATAGCTCCCATGCTAGTTTGGGAGGTTAAATAATACTAACTAGCCCTGTTTTTCCCGGCATGTCCTAGAAGGCGACTAGAGGACTAAGGGTCATAATCATCAGCCTGTCTGAATCCACAGTTGGACATATGCCTCCCCCAAATGACGCCACTTCTCCCTGTCAGTGGCTGTTCGCATCCATTCAATGCCAGCCAAACTGCGCAGGTCGTTTTCCCACCTTGCTGGGGGGCGCCCCCACACTACGTTTACTGAGACGCGGTCTCCACTCTTGGACTTTTTTGCTCCAGCGACCGTCAGGACTAAGGATCAATGGAATCTATTGTGCAATAAGCTAGCGATCAGTCACCAATATCCCATATGACATTACAATGCCAATATTTATGCTAAAAAGCCTTCTTTTCACGTTTAAATGTACATGTATAGATAGCAAATCTTACCTGTTTCTGGTATTCAACAAACTCCGGTGTAGCGGCTTGTTTCATGGCGGTGGCGATGGCTGCGATGGTGTTGTTGTGGGGGCCACCTTGCAGTCCTGGGAACACTGCCTGGTTGATCTTGGTTTCCAGGTCATACAGTACCTAAAAGGAGATATTATTTAATAAAATAGTATTTTAACTACACAAGGCGAACATTTTTTAGGTCCGTGCCTGGTCTCATACGTCAGGTCTGGTGCAACTAAAGACCAGAAGAATTGGCTGGAAGAGAACCACGGGTGATCGTGAATAGATTACACAGAGTGTGTTGATGTTGAACATTTTCGTAAATAAGATCGTCCTTAGCTGGGACAAGAATACAATGCAGATACCTTTTTTAAGGCAAGCTCTAGAACGCCACTAACGAACTACGGATAAAAATAATCTATTAGGTGATGAAGTAGCATCACTAATATTTAATTTTGACTTTATAGCAACATTAAACCTTTTTCTTATGCCAAGTTTAGCCTAAAATTGTCATATAGACAAACACGTTCACGACCATTAACCCTTGCGGGGTAGTCAGAGGTTCAGGTTTCCATCTCCGCAATTGCGAAGGTAGTAATTCTATGGACGTCTCGAACCCACGTGTTGACCAGATAGTCAGTACTCAATGTGACAGGTGGTAAGCCCAAAATTGTCATATATCTAAGGTACAGTCCACCCTAAAAGGTTTACAAGGACTATGGTACATACCTTCTCGCCATTAGCCTTCACAGAGCGCACTCCCTTGCGGTAGAAGATGACTCCAGCACGAGGCCCTCGCAGTGTTTTGTGGGTGGTGGTGGTCACTATGTCACAGTAGTCGAATGGACTGGGGATCACGCCTGGAAATGTACAGGGTTTAGATTATATTTAAATATGGATAAGGGGTTAAGAAGCTGTCAAAAATATTCCATAGCAATGGTCTATTGTTAAAAGGAAATTAAGTACACCTTGACATAGAATAGCTGTAAATAAAATATTTGTTGTTTTATATATGTTATACTTTTTACAATACAATTATATGTATACCATGATAAGCATTACCTCAGTAATTCATTTGATGTTTAAGGTGACTAAGGAGATTATTATAACTTCAATATGGCATATATACAAGAACATGAGTGTCTATTTACATACACATGTATAAGTCACTTACCAGCAGCAACCAATCCAGAGATATGAGCCATGTCACCCATCAGATAGGCTCCGTTCTCATCAGCGATCTCCTTGAAGCGCTTGTAGTCCAGACATCTGGAGTAACAGCTGATTCCGGCAATGATGAGGCGGGGCTTGAACAGTCTCGCTGTCTCCTCAAGCTTATCATAGTCTATGATACCGGTTTTAGGGTTGACCTGGTGAGGAAGGTTTAGATGAGTGAGAAAACTGCCAATCAAAGGCTTAATACATATACATTCATAACCCTTATTAATCCTAGTATAGCACTATGTGTGTCGAATAATAGAAAATAAAAAAAGTGTAGTAAAATGGAAGATAAAGATAAAATAGAAGACTCAGTCTATGTTCCAAAAATATCATAGAAAACCACTTGCGTGTAAGTGTAAATAGAAACAAGTTGATTAATTACATATGTATTATTATTATTAGCTACCTCACTAGCACAGAATAGACAAAATTTTCTTTATTACTTAATTATGAACTTAAAATTAAGATATTGTATAAAATTGTTGAGCTGGTCTGGGTTTAGGAAACGGAATGTTTTGCTGATTTCAATATGATCATATCATATCAGATAAGCAGAATTTAACTCAATATCGATATTTAAGTTTTGTAGTATTCAACCTTATATTTAAGTCATCTATATTGTCTTTGAAACCAACACCTTATGTTATAATCAGTTTATCCATGGCAAAGAACCTATGAGATCTGAAGAGATTGATCTGGATGTAATCTTTCTTTTATTATAGCAGAAATTATGAATGAATACTATAATATGTATCTTCTCCAAGTCTTTTGAACTCTGACCTTATTTATCATATTTGTATTCAATAATACACTTAGTGAAGATTCCTATTTCATCATAAATGTTACATCATACAATAGTGTTTGATAACTCTTTAGTAGGTTAGAGTTGTACTACCTATACTTCTTGATAGGTAATTAATTTAATCACCTCAACTTTCAACTTTGAAGGAACACTTTGTGAGGGAAATCTGCCTATTCTAAGGTATAGCCAATAGTCATTACATGTGCATGGCAACGTACCTATAAATGACTTATTCCACAATATCAATATCTTATTCCTCAATATGGACATCCAAACAGGGGCCTTAGTCCACTAATGCGTTTTAGCACAAACACAGTTCAATATCAGATCAGTAATATTATGAAGTTGGAAATGGACAACCAAAAGTGTCAAATTTGTTTAAAATATATTGAAATTTGACTCTTTTGGTACTCGACTACCAACTTCACACTATTACTGATAAGATATTAAACTGTTATTTTGCAAAAAGCATTAGTGGACTAAGCTCCAGGTAGTTGTAATAATCCACAAGGATCACCCACATTTTATATATAATATTATGATCAGCTCAGACTAACCTTGTATGGCATACTTTCAAAGAACATGGCAGTAGCGGAGATCTTCTTCTTCTGGGTGAAGAATCCGTGGGTGAGATGGCCACCGTCAGGCAGGTCCAGCCCCATGATTCTGCCATGAGGCTCCACTATGCCAGTGTACACCGCAAAGTTGGCAGGGGATCCTGGGAATTATGATAGATTAGAATATACCTTGAGGTGGTAAGATGAGTTACCGTTTACAGCTAACAGATTGAGTTATGACTATCTGGTCAACATATGAGTTTGAGGCAGCTATGGAATCATTACCTCTGCTTTTGCAGAGATGGACAGGCCAACCTCTACTAGGCCAAGGGCATTATGGTCATTAAAGTGTTTGTTCTGTTTGTTAAATACACCATCCCTTTTGGGGTGGATTAAACTTTAGAGATATAAGTCAACTTTTATAGTGGTTGTGATTCTTCTTACACATAGACCCTTGTAGATAATTAGCACTCTTAATTTGTGAAGTAATATCTAGACAGACAAATTGTTTTTAGTTTAAAGCTTTATCATACCTATTATGTCTAACTTAAGTGATTCCTTATCACTTGACCTACATCCTAAAGCACTATAGTGCATTGAAAAGGGTTTCTATATGTAACAGGGCACATCACAGACATAAGTACTAGACTAACAATATGTATGTTAGCAATATCAGCTTATTTAGAGGCTATTTTATGTATGTTCCTGGTGAGTGATTAATTTATCTACATAATCACTTTAGATAATATGGTTAGCCTTCTCTTAAGGGATAAAATATTGTAAGTATAATATGTTAAGGCTACAAATTCTTACCAGAGTAAGGCTGCACATTGACTCCCCATTCTTCAGGGTTCAGTTTGTAGGTCTGCAGCGCTCTTTGTTGTGCTAGGATTTCCTATTTCATCAATGTATTCATTACCACCATAGTACCTGGAATATACAGAAAATTAACATAACATATGCTTCATGACTTGTGTATAAACATTCTCTCTTTTATT
The DNA here is from genome assembly GCA_030578115.1 of Leucoptera coffeella. Taxonomy (NCBI): domain Eukaryota; kingdom Metazoa; phylum Arthropoda; class Insecta; order Lepidoptera; family Lyonetiidae; genus Leucoptera; species Leucoptera coffeella. Next base: position 216,026 of record JAMBLF010000380.1, read on the forward strand.
GTGGAAAGGTAGTGAGAGACTTGAGTGCCCATCTCTGAAATTTTCAAGTACTGTTAGGTATAAGCCACTGAAAGCCTACATTTCATTAGATACACAGCACCCAAGAATAATAGGAACTGAGCCAGATCGCCATACACAGGCACTGGCTATTGCCTATGCCGAGGGATGAATAGGTGTCCTTATGATTCTTTTCCTCACAGTTAGCAACTGTAGCATAGGCCCTTTAAAAAGTTCCAATGTCTTCACACAATTGTCATTGTCTTTACAGCCATTGTACATACCCCATGACTTAACCCATTCATTTAAAAGTATTCACAGGCCTTAATGAGCGCTATTGGTATAGCTATGATTATTAGTCTATTATTTGTACACATTATGTTCATAAGCAGGCTGCTGTCTAAGGTTACTTGTAAGTACACAAGTTTGCTGCTTACAACTTCTTCATCTAACTGCTTAGCTTAGCAATTTAACTGTTACACAAACTAATTACTAATTTAGCTACACAAACCAAGGGTAATTAGACCTTTTCAATATGGATATGGCTGTTTAAAATAATAGAAAGAACATAGTTTACCTATCCTTGGGCATTCCCTCAGAGTATTTATTGTGGAGACAAGAGCTCAGGCATTGGAGGACTGGCAGAGATGTGAAGTTCTCTGACGCAATCATTTCCAAGCCACTCTCTTGCCTCTTCTTCTCCTTTTGGATGAGGTCAAACAGCTCGGAGTCTGACTCCCACAGGTTCTTGGACAGCAGTTCTTGACTCATGATTGCTGATTTGTGGATACTTCTTATGGGTAAATTCTGGGAATTTATCAAGTTTAATTGAGTATAAGTGTTCCCCTGCCACGTTTCAACGTAGACTGATTATGGAGTAACTTGGTAAGCAATAAAGTTATAATTGCGATGACCCATAGTGATAAGAAATTGGTAACAAACAATAATTTCGCTATGTGTTGTTTCATCATACAAATGACGATAATATTTATCGGTCGGTATGAAAATATTTAGTTATTTCAAGTTACTTCAAGGATAAGAAAACAGATAGATAATAATAAGTTATTTCAGTGTAGATTATTAAGAGATTTATTCATTTGATCATTAATAACATGTTAATAACCTAACCTTACAACATGTTTGCGATAAAACCGAATAAACTATAGCAGCTTGCAAGTAAGTTAATTAAGAACATAAGATAATAAAGTGCAATGTACTTACGAATTGAGATAATGTCCTAATATTCACAATATCACAAATAAATTTTAGTTTTAAAGTAATCATAAAATTCGAAATTGCACAACTATTTTGATTGAAGAGAAACTTTAACTTAAAAATAAAAAAAATCTAATAATCAGTCTCACTTACCATAAGGCCTTATATTACTGCGACACACAAAACATTAAAGGCTTGCATGATTGAATGAAACTATTACCTAATGAAGCTGACATATCTTAAAATATTGTAAGGTTTATTAGAAAATAAATAACTTAAAACATGAAAACGGTAGTAAAATGCGATTTGAACAGGAGAACTAAAGATTCTTAGTTACATAAAATATTATTCGCGTGATGTGATAACCTATTGTGAACTTTATCGACCACTTTTTGACGTTTGTTTCCAAGCACGTTATGGCGGGATAGTGTAATTTTTTTTTGTAAACTAAAATTGTTTCACTCGTCCAATCTTTCCGTGAAGTAATAATCAACTGCTTTGCTTTATATTAATTAAACATGGACAGTATCTCATTTCTTATCGTGTTAACGATTTGCACACATCTCATTATTCGGGAACTGGGTATACATGTTTACTTACGATATCTTAAAAATACATATAGAGTGTCTTATATTAGGTTTTGTGATCGATCTTGAGGTCCGTCGACTTACAGTTTTTCTATTGAACAGCTAGCAAGTAAAATATGTTTGTATGTTCCACCACGTTGTTATTGTTTTATTATGTTCAACATGTTTTTTGAACAGATAGTCCAAAAGAAGTGCATTAATGTTTTTCAACCAGTTGCCTCCTTAGTAAGTGCTGATTAATTACTTCAAATACAAATTTACTTAAATATATGTCGGAGAATGATTGAGGATGGATCAGTTGTTTTAGTAGCTAAGAATACGTAGTTTAGTTTATTGTTTAGATCATAAGTTACGTAAATTCTAGTTGTTGATTTACGAACACTTTAAGTACGTTAATCTTTTGTTAAATTTGCACTTATTTCTGAACGAATATAGTTGTTTTGAAACTCGATGCTTACGTCACGCGATCAGGCGACTTTTTGTTAGCTAATAGGAAACGAGTAGCGAGTGGCGTGATTTAACCTACCAATGAGGAGAGCCGGGGCGATAATTGTGCCTAGAGTGGGGGTCGGGATGCTAGGTTAGAGGATTTTCACCGGACTGGAGACATTGAATTTGTGAAGGCGAAGTCGGAGGGTCTTCTCGACCATTATAGTGTCGCGAACCTACTGCTCTAAGTAAATGTACTCTGAAAGTAAATTAATTTAATCTCTAAGTTAATAATTTTGTGAATAAACTGTTAAACTATACAGTGTTTTCTTTGTGCTTGCAAATACCTACAATGCCGCCCACGGATCCTAAAGATCAACATCAGGTTGATGATAGTTCCTCGACATCAGAAGTGGGATCAAAGCAGGCACAAAACATAACCACCACCGAGAGCAAAATAATGACGATCGATGGCAAAACATGCTTGACTGCTATAGCAAAAGTATCCAGCATCTCGTCGAGGCGTTGCGTAATGCAAGCGCGCCTAAAACACCGGAAATGACGCTGCCCGAATTCAACCCCTGAAGCTGATGGCGCCGATGCACAGGCCTGGCTATCAACGGCCGACATTTGTCTATCGGAAATTCCATTTGAAGGAAGTAACCTTTTTATTACTATTGCTAAAGCTATGAAAGGGTCAGCCACTTCATGGTTTTCTCAAATAGCTTTTTATAACTTGCCTAAAGGCGGAGATAATTGTTCAGTAGGGATGTTAAAAATGTAGTTAGAAGCTATTTCTGACAGCGGAGGCCATTTGATGGCGGAGGGCCGTTTTAGACGGCGGAGGCTGTTTCTGACAGCGGAGGCCATTTGATGGCGGAGGCCGTTTTAGACGGCGGAGGCTGTTTCTGACAGCGGAGGCCATTTGTTGGCGGAGGCCGTTTGAGACGGCGGAGGCTGTTTCTAGGTTTGTTTTGAACGGCGGAGGCTGTTTCTCGATGCTTACGTCACGCGATCAGGCGACTTTTTGAGACGGCGGAGGCTGTTTTAGCTAATAGGAGGCCGTTTTAACGGCGAGTAGCGAGTGGTACCCGTGATTTAACCTACCAATGAGAGAGCCGGGGCGATATTGTGCCTAGAGTGGGGTCGGGATGCTAGGTTAGAGGATTTTACGAACACACCGGACTGGAGACATTGAATTTGTGAAGGAAACGAGAAGTCGGAGGGATCTAGGTTAGAGGATTTTCTCGAACCGGATTATAGTGTCGCGAACCTACTGCTCTAAGTAAATGTACTCTGAAAGTAAATTAATTTAATCTCTAAGTTAATAATTTTGTGAATAAACTGTTAAACTATACAGTGTTTCTTTGTGCTTGCAAATACCTACAATGCCGCCCACGGATCCTAAAGATCAACATCAGGTTGATCATAGTTCTTCGACATATATAATGTCTTATCTAGTTTCGCCCATGGTTAATTATTAATATTATTATGATACATACCTACTGAACAAGATTTAGGTTTTAAAAAATGAGAACTAAGTAGTTCAACAGTGACTTGCGTTATGAAGAAGCTACAATTTCAACTTACTTTATTGCCACCAGTCTGTCTGGCAGTGTGTTGGAAGTTAAAATGACGAAGTAAATACAAAGTTGTAGATGCTCAACGGTTGTACATGACCAAATCTTTATTTGAAAACATAGTGATAAAACCTTGATTCTTAAGTGCATAAATAAATATTTTTGTCATAATTATTTTACCGCTGTGTGTGTATGAGAAGATAAATGATTGTCAATGAAGCGAAAGTGGTCTGTCAGGATCGGGAAAAATGGGGATCCGTGATCTCTGCCTACCGGGAATCAGGCGTAATGTGTGTGTGCAAATCGAAGGACACAGGATTTGTTTGTAATAGCATATTTGTTGGATTAATTTACAATTTCTTGAAACTTTCCTTCAAAGAAGTAAGAGAATTGAGATTTTCTAAATTCTATGTTGCTGGTGGATATAATGTGCGATGTTTCATTCAATTCATAAGCTTGTTTCACATAAAGAAATTTTTTTTTCTCATAAAGTTCCTAGGTTATTTCCATATTTTGCGTAATCAGTTAAAAGACAAAAGTATCCGTTAGATTATACAATGTTTTCATCCGTTCATGTCGGGGCTCGTGTGCATCGAAGTCTTCTCTCACAGACCCTGATCCATCTTCTTCTCGTTCAGGGCCCTTACTCCACTAATTCATTTTAGCCACAATATTACTTCAGTATCGATAATGTGGCACTTCAGTGGCCGTAATTTGACACTTTTGGCACTCCACTAACAAATTTTGGCCACTGAGGCGCTATCGAACTACATCTGAATTACTTCTGCGTCAAGTACAAAAAAAGCTATTCCACTAACCAAACGTCAGTCAATGTCAGCTCAATAGCCTTATATTTGGTTCTCCACTATTGACATTTCTATACTTGAGTGGCCACTGAAGTGCTACTGAAGCACCACTGACTCGCTATTGAGGTACAACTGTGGCTGTCAAAATATTAGCAGAGTGCCACTTTTACAGCCGAGACGCAGAAGTAACGCAGAAGCGACGCAGTTGTGTGGCTGTCAAAGTTAAATAGAGAAGTAAGGGCCCAGTGTTATTGTCACCAAGATCTGTCATCAAGCCACTGACATCCTCGTGATAATCCATACATATACATATAGTCTTCATCAACGTCATATAGCTGAAATACGTCGCTGTTTTTTAATTGCGTTAACAAATTTTCGATCGATTGTAGATCCCGAAATTCGGGCAATGTGGTAGTGGTGACGAGAAGATCTGACGCAGCCTTGGGCATCACTAACGCTTTTTGCAAAATATCAGTTCAATATCATTTTATTGTGTAGTTTGTTCGTGGAATAAAAATGAGACGAATTTCACGATTTTTAAGACAATATTTCACTCTGTTTCAGATATCAATGGTGAAATTTAACACTTTTGCTAATCTATTACCAACTTCACACTATTACTGAAGTGACATTGAACTATAGGTGTTTTACAATGCATTAGTAGACTTGAGCCTATGTTAGCACTCTCCTAGAAAAATCACATTCAAAGTCGTATTATCTATTTGTGATGTTTACTCATCTGGAAACTGAGTGCTATTGTGGCAGCGCGCGTTAAGACTATGCATAATTTACTACCTTTAGTAGTGGATTAAATTTATTTGGTTATAGTAACGTGGATTAAAAAGATTTAGGTATTCCTAAAATATACATATATATGTGGTGTAATAATTACACTTCGAAAATCCTAGATTCATTAATCTAATTCGATATATTTAATTTTTGACGCGGTGAGTAAAATAGAAGGTAAACGTTCCTATTTCTCGTAATACGAATAGTGAACGACATATCTAAATCAGCAAGTATTAAAAAAGTCGCCCAACAGTAGAAAACGCTCTACAAAAACCCAGGTATTCAAGTCTTGAATCCCATTTAAGCTATCATGGTACAACCAAAATGTTCCGCCCTAGATTGAAAGTGGAGCAATTTTCGCTTAAGACAAACGCAGACATAACTCAAGAGGAGAAATGGCGCTGCAGTGGCCAACTGAAAGGAATTAAAGCAGAAAAACTAGTGCTTAGCGAGAAGCTTTTTACGTTCATTGCCAGACGGGAGTATTCTGGACTGTTTTTAATATCTGTGAATGTACAGTCAGCGCTAGAAGTGCAGTCCCAGTAACTTGTTATAAGATTTATAGGAACAATAGACAATATTTAACTTTTTAAAACTGGCGCCACTATGCATCGTTATGGGCACTGTACGTTCGCGTGCTTCGAAATGATAAATATTATTTTTTGTTCTTATAAACGTTAACCTTATAAAAAGTTACTGGGACTGCACTTTTAGCGTTGACTGTACGTTGAGACAGAAAACATACGTAGTTTCAGTAAGAGTAGATATGTAATAAGTGTAGGAAGAAAAAGACATTAACTATTATTTTTTATTCGATATATAATAGTTTTATACACTTATTAGAAGCAAAAAAATACCAATAAGTATATAAAGATATTAAAGATTCCTGTCCTTAAACCCTTTTGTGGTGGATATAACTTTAGAGACACAAAATCTGCTTTTACCATTCATATTGAGGTTGTGATATCATTTGTGTGGATCATTGTTAATAGGTTGTTATACCATCGTTAATTAATTTTTAAAGACCCAAGATATTTTTTAAAAAGCATTAGTGAACTAAGGCCCGATGTTAACAATAAATCGTCAAAGGAAATAAAATCGCTTTGAAATTTAATGGTCGCCTTTTGGGATCCCACAATACAATCGCTACAGTTTGGTTGCTTCATTAATTTTACTTACTTATTAACTATTAATAATTATTGTTATTTGAAATTTTGTTAAATAATGTATTAAAATTTATTTGTTATTCTATAATTATGAAATTTGAGTAGATTCCAATAAAGATTTATAATTATCTTTAAAATTTTCTTTCCATTTTCCTTCATAGTTTCATTTCCCTGAATCAGGACACGACATAGGGAACACAAACAATTCAATTCTCGGGAAGATGCTTGACGGGCGGGCGGGTCGAGCTTTTTCTTCTTTGAATCTATTTACTATTCTTTCCCACATATCTCTTAGTACATTTGCTTTGCTCGACAAAGTATATTTATTTATTTGTTTGTACTCTACGCTCTGTTCTGTATAGTAGATGTAAATACATTTTGAAGTGTAAAGATGATAAAGTAACTAACAATATGTTGGTAAATTGTTTACATAAATATATTTACGTCTTTACGTCCTCAATGGGATAGGTAGAAACTATCGGTCGCCACTTGGAACGATTCTGACGAATCTTTATTGCTTCACTCACACTCATTAACATTTTCGTATTTACATTGTTTTCTTATTTTTTTAAATGGAACTTCTACAAGGTACTATTGTTAAATCATTTAATCTGAGTATTTTTTGTATTGTACTCGTACAATGTAAATCAAATAATGTTCCTGTGATTATATTTTTGTGTATGTATGTAACTATAAAATATACTGACGTTATCATCTATTGTGTGCCGTGAGTAAAGGTGTAAGGAAAAGGTGTTCGAAATTGAACATAAAACGAATCGTACATAAATATAATAAATAAAAAATAATGTAGCAACCAAAACCCAGCTTTTGATATAGAATCAAACATAATCATCACATTTCGATACTTTTCCATTGAATTCAATTATTTCTCTTTATTGACTTTCAATATTCTGTTTGGGGCGCCATCTGTTGCGATCCATTTTTCAAATGAAAATCTACTGAGGCATGCACCTGTAGATTGCTCATTATTGGCTCACTGCCAACCGTGTTGAAGACTACCTACCCCTTCATAGACTCGATTCGCACATCCTTATTTATAATAATAAAAGTATATTTCACATCAAGACACACACGAAGACAATACAACTTATATATATAACATAAATTACAATATCAACATACAAGTACAGTAGTCTATGGATTGTCAACAAAGTCAGCAACTCAGTGAAAGTTGAACATACAAATATTTATTTTCGGCAGATTATTTAGTCATTTGTGATGCCAAACTAGCTAAATATATTTGTTTTGGGATAAGATTTCGATCCTTAACTGGAATGAAACCAAGAACAAGGAGGAGAAGAATTGGAACTTCAAGCTCGTTTTTCTTCGGTTGTAGCGGCTGGCGGCGTTGGCATAACCAGTGCAAACGGCTTGGCATCAGTGTTTGTACTTTCGCCGACATAACCTTAGTGGTGAATGGTATATTAAAGAATAAAAAAAATCATACAAGTAGTTCTTGTGTATGCCATTGTAGTACAAAAAAGGTATTAGCTTGGTGTGGTGGTCCATTGTAACGCTGATATTATGACAGAACACTCTATTGCTATTTCTGCTATGGCAGGTTTTCGAGTGTCCTTGCTTAGTTGGTTAGCATTATTTTAACGCCCCCTAGATGTCATTGTTTAAAAGTCTATTTGCTCTCTAGTCTACGTCTTACTAAATAGCTTCAATAAGTACTTTGTGTGTTAGTGTATTAATTTAGTCGTCGTTTGAAGCGGAAACTATTTGAAGGGTGGTTAGGTAGGCAAATTACTATGGAAATTGTGTTGCGATATTATGTAGAGACTTGGGTGATGCAGTGAATTGATTGCTTGGACAAAGACAGAATGATGCTCTAGAACTTAATAGCTTGCGTAGTTATACATATTTATTATTCCTATTAATTATGATGTAATATCTCTTATACCTATATGTAAATGAAGCGAATGTTGGAACAGATGTGGATCCGTAATCTCTGCCTTCCCCTCTAAAGGGAAACGGGCTAGTTGTAAATGTACGTACATATAATAATACTTCAGCGCCCAGCCTTCAATACAATCAACTGCGTTTTAATAGTATTGGCATTTGACATCTTTTACTATCGACCAATTTAATACAAAAGACGATTTCAATCGTGCTAGCCGCTTCCGCAGAAACCTGTATAAAAACAGTTTTAAACTAAAATTTTAATTTTAAAACGGGACGAAGCAAAATAAAAGAACAAGGCAAAACCACTTTAACATGGCAACACCGTGTACAGCCAATCTGCAGCAAGTATTACTGGCAACGGTTTTAATTAAGCTGGATGAACGGGTATTAGTCGACGGCCGCTCGTTTATTCAGCCAAGCCGATTAAGTTGGGATTAGACTCTGGGATTTTTCTGGTTATGCAAACCAGCTTTTTTGTTCACAGTATGATTAAGGTATTTCAAGTACAAAATCCATTTTAATTCTGTATAATTAAACCTATATTATATGTAAAGGCAATAAATATTACTGTGAAATACATAACTTTTTGAGTGACACAACTACAAACATGTATTCTCGACTGTGCAACGCTTTCGGGTTGTCAGAGGTTGAGTGTCCACCATCAACTAAGTTTTTGTGATGATATTTCGTCACTGGAAACACAGTTTTGACCTGATAGTCAATATTCAACGTGACAGGTGGCAAACCATGTCACCGTATACAGTTATAGACTATTGCCTATTTTCGCCTAAAAGACAGGTTTCTTCACGATGTTTTTCACGGTACAGTCATCTAGAGTTAATTCAATGAAAATCCCTACAGGGATTAAAGGCTATGAATGTATAATATATATGTATGAATGATACAAATAAGCGATATTTTTATAAAATAATTCAATAGACGTCAGGTATCAGAAAGAATCCTTTAAAATAATCCTTTAAAGTGGGGCGAATGCAGATAGCGTCCGTAAATAACTCAATTGAACCCTAGTCCTTGCTGTGATAGCGTGATCTATAGCTAAGCTTTGACACTTAGCTTTTTCTAGACATAGATTTTGCCAAAGTAAATGTTTTGATTCCTTCTATGGCAAGAGATAAGATAGTAAGCAATCGATGAAGCGACTGTAGAGTACCCGCCACATAAGGTGGCAGTTGGAGGCGTCGCCACAGTCGCGTAATCCAGTGTTGCCAGTAAACACGCCAAAACTAGCACTCACTGTGTGTGTGCCATACGGCTCGATACATTATATTGAGGTTTCATTTGTAACGATCTTTGGTTGCAGAGCTATAAACTCAAATAAAACAAATTAATATACCAAAGTCAAAAGTCAAAATATTTTTATTCAAAATAGGCCCTATCATAAGCTCTCTTTGAAAGTTATTTTATGATCTAAGTACAAATTAAAAAAACTATATATTGACAAAAGGAATATATATGAGTGAAGTGGAAGGGCGGTTACGTAGGGGCCGGCCTAATAAGACATATATGTAACAGTCAGATAGACGCTATATTGAAAAAAGGTGACGTTAGGAGTACCTATAACCGCCGAGAGTGTATTAGAGAATGTATGAATGTCAATGAAGCGAAAGTGGTCTGTCAGGATCGGGACAAATGGGGATCCGTGATCTCTGCCTACCCCTCTACAGGGAATCAGGCGTGATGTGTATGTATGTATGTAAAAAAACTATTTCAAACATGGCACTGAGCATTGTCTTTACATATTTTTACCGAGGTTAGTTCACCAACCATTTCGGCTGCTCAAGATGCCACGTCATGAAGACCACGACCGCTCTGATAAGAGCGTAACGATTGAGAAGAAGAAGTTCAGCGGAGACCCTTGGAGAAGAACTAACAAGAAACTCCAGAAATCAATTTATTATAATCACCCTTAACAAACATAAAAATTACAAAGAGTGGGCAAAAAACACAACGCTGGTAATACTAAATTTACCTTTCATACAAAATAACACACAATGGCGGAAACGTCAAATTTAGTTCCAAGTTTGGCTACTGCCACCTTATGTGGCGGGTACTCTATATAGCGAGACGGAACACTAATGTCATACAAGTTTCTGACGTTCCATTGAATATATGTCTTTGATGTACCAATAGAACACGTGCTTTGCAATCTACATTTCCTACCTAGAATAACGACATGTGATCCCCCGAATGCTCTGCCAGAAATGATGCGGTGGACAATAAATAGGTACTGTTAATCGATTACTAGACCATCGTCAAATAAATTCCTATTGATTGGATCTTTAGTTGCCTCCTACGATATGTCCCAGCTAGTTAGCATTGAATTTACTTCACCGACTAGATAGTGTGTTAGATTATACCGAGACATCTTTATTATAACTTCATAATTTTTTTAAATATTTATTGGTTAAAATCATAGACATGATAGAGTATCGTCTCGTTCATGGTGAAAATATATTACTACATTTTTTAAATAGCGGATTAATTTTACCATATACCTTACTTTAACCTTATAGTAACTGGAACTATTTAACTTTACCATATAAATACCTTACCTTTTAACAATTCCACTAGACTAGAACACAGTCTGTACAGCATAACAAACATCCCTGATTCACGAACAAAGATATCAAGTAACAAAGTTTGTGTCGGCGTAAGTACGTCCGCAATCCGATCTGCACTCAACGTTGTTTGCGAATCAACACTGGTCTGTTCTTGGTGCATTTTGCTACCGTAATCATGTTATAATCTGGGACTCTTGAATAGGAATCATCTAAAATACCTTCTGGTACATGTAGGTACTTCACAACATGGATAGGTGGTAAGGCATTATACGTGATCGTGTCAAAATACCGAATTTCTTCAATTCGAAATTATCAAACCTTGTTAGAGACGTAAATAGAAATGCTAACTAGCTACCGCTCTTCCCAGCATAACGTGAGAGGCGACTAAGGAACGAGATATGAATTCCATGTATATAGGGCGGTGGGCTAGCAACCTGTTTACCTTTGTTTCATATGACATCATTACCCCAATATTAATTATAAAAAGTAACAACGAATTATTTACGATTTCAGGGTTTTGTCTGCCCTGAATGGGATTTAAGGACGTCAATGTATATGTAAGTATACAAATGAATCTTGGAATTTGAAACGTCTTAATTGATTCATGTGATACGACAAGCAAGTAAAGAGATTTTTATATTCTGAGTAGGTTTTAAAGTCCATCATCGTTACTAGAATGATCTTCAGCCATTCAAAACCATATAACATAAACCCAGCACCCAATTATATTGTAATTAATGATTCCATTACCAGATAGATACTAAGAATTTCTTATTTAGATAATACTTAGGTTTCCTCGCAATATTTTCCCTCAATTGTGTAACCTAATTGATTGAAGCTCGAGATTTTCTCCCATTGGTATTCAACGCATGAAAACGTAGTCTAATGCAGAATGAGAAATTCCGGTGTAAGGAGATATTCGTCTGAGAATTTGCCAATATTACAGCAGTAAAGTTACCTAGAACTCTATTTTATATAAAGGGAACTAAGATATCTGTATTTATACATACATACGTGTTCACGACCATTAACCCTTGCGGGATAGTCAGAGGTACAGGTGTGCGTCGCAATTGTGAAGGTAGTAATTCTATGGCCACCTCGAACCCACGAGTTAACCAGATAATTAGTACTTAATGTGACAGGTGGTAAGCCATGTCGCCATTTACAAGCACTAACTATTAACTGTTCGGGGAACAAGTAGGATTCCTCACGATATTTTCCCTCACCGTAGTATTCGACTCATTTCGTAAATGTATTTTTAATTTCTATATTTAAGAGATTTGTTACAAGATGTCTGCGTTGATTGAATTTGTTCTTCAAAGCAATTCTGTAACAAAAGTATCCGTAATAATTTTAGTCTCCAATGTTTTAACACACTCGAATTGAAGGAAAGGAATTATATAATAATATTGTAGGACGTTATTACACCAATTGTACTAGCCCCTTGCTAAGTACATTTAAGAATTGTCTTAAGGGTACTAGTCAACGTATATTTAAGAAATATACACTTATTATATATAGATAAATAGATATATAGCATATATAATCAACGACCAGACTGGAAAACAGAAGAAAAACGTAGTTCTTTACTCTGCCTCCACCAGGAATCGAACCCGGGACCTCACGATTAGCATTCAGGCGTCTAACCGATCGCGCCACGGAGGTCGTCGTTCTAGACCACTTATTAGTCATTGGAATTAATAGTTTATTTAGAAAAAAATATTTAAAATTTAGTATTTATTGCTTTTATTTTGTTTTTGTTTTTATTTATTGCTATATTAGCCCCAGGTTGCTAGCTCATCACCCGTTAACTTCTAGGCTTAAATTGTAACTACTCTTTCATAATATCTTATTTATCTTCGTTAGTACTCATAATCCTCTTTCTACCTTTACAATCAATTCTTCTACATATACATTCACGTCCTTTAATCCCTTTCGGGGTGGAGATATACCATTGTTGCTGCGCTGGACGATGCCGTCCTCTCGGCTGCTACTAAGCCTCTGGAGCGAGCCATCCATGAGCTCCAGCATCAGTTAGCGGAGAGGGACCAGGACCTGCTGGCCAATGATGTTCAGCTCAGTTGCGTGCCGGAGGTGCCGGGTGAGAATCCGTCACACTTGGCGGCGCTGGTGGCTGCGAAGTTGGGCGTGGCGCTGGACGAGCGCGACGTGGTCAGCGCCGTGCGGATGGGGCCGCTGCGCGATGCCTCTGGGGCTGCTGGTGGACCTGATCGTCGACCGCGCCCCATAGTAGTCCGGCTTGCGCGGCGCTCGACCCGCGACGAGCTGATCCGTGCGGCCCGCGTGCGCCGTGGAGCGACCACCGCGGACATGGGTCTGCCGGGTGAGCCTCGCAGGTTCTACCTGAACGAGCGCCTCACCCGCCTCAACCGGCAGCTGTTCGGACGAGCGCGCGAGCGGGCCAAGGCTTGCGGCTGGCGCTTCGTCTGGACTCGTGACGGGCGAGTGCTGGCGCGCAAGGCGGATGGCGCCCCTGTTCACCGCATCCGGGAGGAAGAGGACGTGGAGAGGGTTTTTGGCTCTCTCCCTGTTTGTGTTTGTTAATCTTTTTATGTACACGTGTTCTTTTTTGTTATTGTTTATTTGTTGTGAACCATGTTCTGATGGATGCCTTTGATTCGGTGCGGTTTGATGTCTGTGTCGCTGCCTATATATTTAATTTTATTATCATATATTATAATTATTATATTCATATGTATGTGTATAAAATATGTTTTAAATTTATATATGTATGTACTGTAAAAAGTGATATTATGTTTAAGTATCTCTATGAATCGTTGGTTTATGCAGACATTTCCTTCAACGGTTTCCATGACTCGTATTAAGCGATTCAAGATTGGGTTGTTTAATGCGGGCTCGCTGGGGACCGGCCATGACGAGCTGGAGGCGGTGGTTCTTCGTGCAGACTGCGAGTTGGTGGCCATCAACGAGACGTGGCTGCGGGGAGGCGACGAGGGGCGCGCGCCCTCCATTCCCGGGTATCGCCTGCGCCATGTGCCGCGGCCGCGCTCCGTGCGTGCTCGCGGAGGTGGCGTTGGGTTCTACCTGCGGCGTGGCTTGCGTGCGTGCCTGGTTTCCCACCCCGTGTCGCCCACGGTGGAACAAATGTGGTTCCGCGTCATAGTTGGTGGCACCCGGCTCGTGGTTGGGACGGCTTACCGGCCGCCTTGGCATGACGCTGACGAATTTTTTGACGCATTGACTAACTCCGTGACATCTTTTAATAATTATGACAAACTTGTTTTAGTAGGTGACATGAATATTAATATTAATGACATACATGACAGAAACTATAAATCTTTGACGGACTTTATGACAATCTTAAAACTAACACAGCATGTAAATAAACCGACTCACTTTACTAACCATTCCCAAAGTACAATTGACCTGATAATCACTGACGCACTGGTTCGGTCTGTTGACATACGACACAGCCCTGACTTAGGCAGACATGCCTTCGTTTTGGCTGAACTTGACCTGAAGCGGAAGGGACCAGTACCAAAACACATTGTGTACCGGCCGCTGAAGGACATTGACATGGACCAATTTAACAATGACTTGACTGAAATAGACTGGACCAGTATGACAACCCATAATAACGTTGATGACATGGTAACTTTCTTGACTAACAATATAACACGACTTTTTAACAAACACGCCCCGGACAGGAGTATTTTGGTGAAGGATGCTCCTAAGCCTTGGTTGACGAGCACTGTACTGCTTATGATGCGGCTACGCGACAACGCTTACAGGCGTTTCAAGCGTACTGGAATCGAGGCACATAAGCAGTACTATAAGGACCTGAAACGACTTGTCGTTCAGGCTCTGCGTTCTGAAAAACAGGCATATTTTGACAAGACAATTAATAACAGGACTAATTCAAAGACATTGTGGAAACACTTAAAAAAATTAATTCTTACTGACAATAACCAAACTGACTTGCCACAATTTTTTGACGATCCTGACTCTATAAACAGGCATTTCCTGGACATACCTGGAAAAGCAGACGTGACTATTAGTGACTTGACATATTATGAATTTCACCGGTTTGGTTCTTCGTCTTTCTCGTTGAAGCCGGTTTCGGCTGCAGCGGTGACAAAGATTGTTTCGGCGATCAAGACGAGGGCCAAGGGTGTTGACGACATTGACATTGACATGCTATTATTGACATTACCAGTGACTATTGACGTATTGACAGCGATTGTGAACAGGAGCCTCAGCACTGGTATCTTTCCGACCAGTTGGAAAGCTGCCAGGGTCCTGCCGTTGCCGAAAATACCTAACCCGACTGATATCTCCCACCTCCGTCCCATAAGTATCCTTCCATGTGTGTCAAAGATAGTGGAGAGGGTTGTGAGTGATCAGCTTACGAAATATCTAGAAGAAAACGGTATTTTGCCCGAGTATCAATCGGGCTTCCGGAAGGGCCGCTCTACTGCGACCGCCTTGGCGAATGTGGTCGATGACGTTCTGCAGGCCCAGGGCGATGGCATGAGCACCCTAATGGTATTACTCGATTTTTCTAGAGCTTTCGATAGTCTGAGCATACCCTTGCTATTATCCAAGATGTCGTATTATGGATTTTCTACCGGTGCTGTGAAGTGGTTCGACAGTTATCTATCTCATCGAACGCAAGTCGTTGGGCTGCGGGGGATGGACGGTGGAACTCGGTGGTCTTCCCCTCGTGTGTTGACGAGGGGAGTTCCACAGGGTTCTATCTTAGGTCCTCTGCTTTTTATACTGTACAGCGCGGATGTCGTTAGCAGTATCGAAAGCAGTCGATATCATCTCTACGCTGATGATTTGCAGCTGTATGCGTCCGCCAAGCCTTCGGGAATGCCGGAATGCATACGGAGCATCAATTCTGAGCTCGAACGAATTGCGCGTTGGTCTGATAGGAGTGGTCTTACGCTGAACCCTTCCAAGTCTAAGGTTTTAGTTCTTGGAAGTCGGTCGCAAATTCGAAGTACGATGGATGTCCTTTCCACCAATGGTATAGTTGTCGGGGACAACGTCATAGAAGCGGTGGAGGAGGTTAGGAACCTGGGCTTACTGATGGATGGTGAGCTTCGTTTTGAGAAGCACGTCCTCAGTATGGTTGGGAACTGCTTCTACCGTTTAAAGGTGCTTTACAATATCCGCGAATATCTCAGTGTCGACTTGCGTGTCTGTCTGAGTGAAACGTTGATATTGTCGAGGCTTAACTACTGTGATGTTGTTTATGGTAGCTGTATACTTGGTCGAACTAGGAAACTGATACAACGGGTTCAAAACGCATGCGCCCGTTTTTGCTTTCATATACCTCGCCGATCCCGCATCACTCCGTACTTGAACGACGCGAACTTGTTGAACATGCAGTCGCGGAGGCGGCTGCACTTCGCGGCGTTGTTGTTTGGTGTCATTCGGTCGGAGAGCCCTTCTTACTTGTACCAAAAACTCAAGTGGTCAACGAACCCCCGTCACTTTAAGGTTAGGGCTACTTTGCCAGTGCACCATTCGGCAGCGTTTCGGGGATGTTTCAAGTTCGCTGCGTCCAAGTGCTGGAATGATATACCGCCACCTATCCGTGACGTTGCTTCTAGGACAGTCTTCTGCCGTAGGTTTAAGGCTTATCTGCTGGAGCAACAGAAATCCTTACCCTAAATCCTACCTATGTCTAACCTTGTCGGTGCAAATACCAGATATTTATATAAATGTGTTTGTTTTAATATGTCTGTATATGAAATATACTTATTAATGTGTGGTTGAGTGATAATTGTGATGTACTGGATATATAGGTATTGAGTTTATATTGTATATATTATATGGATGTATGTGTTGTAGTGTTATGTATATGTGTGTCTTTAAATATGTTCATGAATTAATTTATATATGTATGTGTAAATATATTTACATGCGTATGTTTATTTATATATTTGTTTGTATATTTATTTATAAATCTATTATATAAAAGTTATGTATGTAAGTAATTATTGCGATGTTTATTACAATTATATAATTATGTGTACGTTTATTATCTTTATTATATGCAGCTTGTGACAGTTTTCGAATCGGGTGCTGCCGGAGGACCAGTGATGCAGCCTAGCTGCATCGTATACTGAGGCAGCACCTTTTCACTGCATCAATGGTTTTCATTTTTTGATGTTTATTGTTTGTGTGTTTGATGTAATTTGTGTAGTTGTGGTGCAGTGAATAAAGTGTTTTCTTTCTTTCTTTCTTTCTTTCTATATAATATCTCCTCAGTCATTTTTTAGCTTGAATATTCTGACGCGATATCATAATGTAACATTTGCGATAGGATGCTAGCCCATCGTCCATTAGATGCTATATACTTCTAGTCCCTTAGTCGCCGCCAACAAAACACCAGGAAGAACGGCAGGTAAGGCAATTAATTAGCATTCTTTTACGTTCTAGACTAGCACAGTTCTTCTAAATAAAGGTAAAACACGAAATAACCGCAAACAAGAACAGGAACGATAACTTAATTAAACTTAATAGCGAGGAAGGTTGTCTAAGTTAGTAAGTAATAAGCGAAGCCGCACACTTAGTAGTTTTCTCTGCACACTATGCTAAGTGCCACTAATTATGCAAGCAGTCTGCTTCTAATGGGGTAAGTGTTGACAATTATAAGTTCTTCTCTATCGGCTTCCGTTACTTCGCTTCACTTCGCTTTCGACGCATAATTTTGTGTTGTCATTGATTAATATACCCATGTTATAATTCATATCATAAATATATCACGACGTTTAATGAATGTACTTCTGTTCTGTACTTGTATTGCCTTTAATTTTTAGGTCAGAACTTCAGAGCACTCAAATTTAATTTGTTCTGTTTAGTATTAATATTTAAAAAATACCCCCATGATCCAATAGATTCTATTGACGTTTAGACTCTAAGCCTTATGTTAAAGATAGAAAGAAAATACGTTATAATTTCACTTACTTTTTGTGTAAGCTTTACTTTTGTACGATATTAAACAGCACTGGATGCCGCCGTAATCAAAAAATTGTAGGATATATAAAGATTTATATCAAAATTAAAAATACATGTAACTGTATACAGGTATACCTCAAAAAAGGCAGCTGGTTACACTACCCCCTAATCCCAGTGCAGCAAGTTACCCTTTATACATTTCATGACATTTTTATACCACTTAGTAGCCATAAATTTTATTGCTACAGCTTCCAATTTTTCCCAACGACAACCTTCGATTTACGCTTTCTCGTAACAGAATAAGAACCTCGTAAATTCCGAGTTTTATGTAGTTTGGTAGCTTGGGGTCAATGTTGCTGAGGTTTCAGGTTCGATTCATAATTGACAGATCTTTTAACTGGTCAGGAATTTTGGGATTAAGGGGGATCCGTGATCTCTGCCTACCTGGTGGGTGAACGGCGTGATGTGATGTCCTTATCATGTTAAACCAATTTCACTTCATTGACATACACACTCGGCGGTTATACGTACATCTACTGACGATAGCGGTTATTCGTACATCTAACGTCACCCTTTTAGTATTATTTTTTCTTGTTTGTAGTACTATTTATGAATTGATTTATTCTTATTTTTTTGGCAGGTAAAATGTCACTAATAAGCCTATCTAGTATATTCTTTATTTGGTCAGATAGAGAACGCTAAATTGATCTCAACTCTACCTCCAAGGGTGCTTGGGGTGCAAGGAGGCACACTCATCACCCAAGTGCCTCAAGTCAACCTCACCTGCCCGTGGTGCACCCTGCTGACCAACGAACGAGGCTCTGGCGACCGACAAATGGCGGTATAACCGTTTCCAAAATTAGCACAGCTAAATACATCAGGCCAGTGACGGGCAGCAGCGTCACTGGTGCGAAAAACTATGCTCTGCGCTCACCAACCCGCCTGCCCAGCGTGGTGAGTATGGGCAACAACCCCCAATGAGTAACAACACAAAAGGTTGGCCCCCAGTTCCCGGTCGCCCAACTATTCTGGACCATGGCAGAGGTCTCGGTTATGGTAGGGGGTGCTAAGAATCCCCGGGTTACGGACGGCTGCCACAAACTGACCCTGGCGACGTTTAATGGACGGAGTCTGCGGCTGGATGAGAGCTTGGCGCAACTGGAAGTGGAACTATCTAACATTAGGTGGCATGTTCTAGGGTTATCGGAAGTCCGAAGACAAGGTGAGGACACCATAACCCTGGAGTCAGGCCATCTGTTCTACTTCCGGGAGGGTGACCAGCGGTCTCAGGGTGGCGTAGGCTTTCTCGTCAACACGGTTCTCCGTGACAATGTGCTGGAGATTTCGAGTGTGTCAACCCGGGTAGCGTACCTTGTACTGAAACTGACCAAGAGATACTCTCTTAAGGTCGTGCAGGTATATGCGCCGACGTCGGCATACTCGGACAGTGAGGTCGAGGTGCTTTATGAAGATATCACCAAAGCGATGCATAACACCACCAAGACCCACTACACCGTTGTCATGGGGGACTTCAATGCCAAAGTGGGAGTGCGCGAATGCGACGAGTCGCGTATTGGAACGCACGGAGTTGGACGCAGAAACGCCAGAGGGCAAATGCTGGTCAACTTCCTGGATAAAGAGGGGTTGTTCTGCATGAACACATTCTTTAGGAAGAAGCCCCATAGGAAGTGGACCTGGCATAGCCCAGATGGTGGGACGAAGAATGAGATCGACTTTATCTTAGCGGACAAGAGGTACATATTCAGGGATGTCTCAGTGGTCAACAGGTTCAAAACCGGCAGCGACCACCGACTAGTGAGAGGCATCCTGAGTATTGACTTCAGGGCTGAGAGAAGTCGTCTGACGCGATCCGTTCTTCGCCCAACGATGCTCCAATCCGTGCACGGCTCTGAAGCGTTCCAGTTGGAACTACGCAATCGCTTCGATGCACTAAGGGCCACGGCAAATGTTGACGAGAACCTGGATGATGTAGTGAGGGTTCTTCGTGAAGTGGGTGGGAAACACTTTAAGGCAGGACGAGGCAGCCGAAAATCTAAGCTCTCAAGCGCAACCCTGGAATTGATGCGGATTCGACGCACAATGTCAGAGGGAGCTTCGTCAGACACCCAACGTCTCAACAAGACCATCCGAAAATCGGTGAGACGTGACCTCCGAAACTTTAATGCTCAAATTATTCAAGAGGCTATTGAGCTAAATCGGGGGTCTAAAGTCTTCAATAAAAGAATGGGTCGATCTAGTCTGACGAAGCTGAAAACCTCAGAGGGCAAGACCGTCACCTCAATTCCAGGGATTCTGGCCGAGGTTGAGAGCTTCTACGGCCGTTTATACGCCTCGCATGCCACGAGGCCCCCACCCGATACGAGGGACCCAAGAGCTGCATTGGTGCGCCATTTCACAGACGATCTTCCACTCGTGGACGTAGACGAGGTTGGGAGTGCTCTCAGACAACTTAGTAATGGGAAGGCTCCCGGTGAGGACGGAATCACCTCTGAGCTTCTCAGGGCGGGAGGATCTCCGCTCCTGGAGAGGCTCAAGGATTTGTTTAATTCCGTCATAGCCAATGGGACTACTCCGAAGGCGTGGAGTGGGAGCGTAGTGGCCTTATTTTTCAAAAAGGGCGACAAGGCCCTACTGAGGAATTATAGACCAATCGCGCTCCTAAGCCACGTCTACAAAGTGTTTTCGAGGGTGCTTACGAATCGTCTCGCCTTAAGATTTGACGCCTTCCAGCCGCCGGAGCAGGCCGGATTTCGAAAAGGCTATAGTACCGTAGACCACATTCACACGGTGCGGCAGGTTATACAGAAGTCCCATGAGTATAACCGGCCGCTGTGTCTTGCCTTCGTGGACTACGAGAAGGCCTTCGACTCGGTCGAGATCTGGGCTGTTTTGGATTCACTGCAGCGATGCCAGATCGATTGGCGATATTTGCAGGTGCTGAGGAGCCTATATAGTATGGCAACGATATCTGTCCAAGTCCAAAACCAAAAGACGGGTCCTATACAGTTGCTCAGAGGAGTGAGACAGGGGGATGTTATCTCCCCAAAACTGTTCTCAAACGCACTGGAGGACCTCTTCAAAACTCTGGATTGGACTGGGATGGGTATCAATGTCAATGGCAGATACCTCACGCACCTTCGCTTCGCTGATGACATTGTCTTGATGGCGGAGTCGCTGCAGGATCTGCAGGAAATGCTGCACAGTTTGAACGCTGCCTCACGGTCAGTCGGTCTCCGGATGAACTTGGACAAGACTAAGGTCATGTTCAATGAACTTGTGGTCCCGGAGCCGATTGCGATCAATGGAGAGGCGCTCGAAACTGTCCAGGAATATGTCTACCTGGGCCAAGTATTGCAGTTGGGTAGAGACAGTTTCGAGCGGGAGATTTCCAGAAGAGTGCAGCTGGGCTGGGCAGCATTTGTGAGGTTGCGTCACATCTTCTCGTCGCCACTACCGCAGTGCCTGAAAACCAGGGTTTATAACCAGTGTGTCTTACCCGTAATGACATACGGATCCGAGACGTGGAACATGACAGTCGGGCTAGCCCACCGACTACATGTCGCTCAGCGAGCAATGGAGCGTTCAATGCTGGGTATCTCGTTAAGGGACAGAGTCCGGAACGAGATTATCCGGCAAAGAACCAAGGTGATAGACATAGTCTATCGCTGTTGTAAGCTGAAGTGGCAGTGGGCAGGCCACGTCTGTCGTAGAACTGACGACCGCTGGAGTAAAGCGGTTCTTGAGTGGAGGCCACGTCTCGGCAAACGTAGTGTAGGACGCCCCCCTGCCAGGTGGACCGATGACCTCAAGAAGGTTGCTGGTAGTGGCTGGATGAGGGCCACGAAAGATCGTCTTTTGTGGCGTACCCTTGGGGAGGCCTACGTCCAGCAGTGGACTAATACAGGCTGATTGATGATACCTCCAACAGGATTCGAACCCAGAACCTCATGAAAGTTTTAATGATTAACTTATCAAGCCACGGTAGTTTGACACGAAAATTAATAGCATGCCAATATCAACTCTCGCTTTTGATATTAATTAATAGGTCAAAGGATTGATAGCTTTGCATTATGGTATTCAAAATATACGTTTAAAGTAAGAGAGAATAGTTAAAAACATAAATACATATATTCACGTCTGCATCTCCCTTGATATTGATTAACATGATATACCATCGTAGATAGAACAGTAACAACTCAAGCCTCTGACTACCCCGAAAGAGATATAGGTCGTGAAGCAAATAAAACCATGGTTACATAAACGAGCAAGCGTTTATCAGATAGCACATGTTATCTGTCTGCATAGAATAAACATTATTCATACAATTATGACTGAAATTATAATAAAACAGATTCGTAGTATGAGCACTCGTAGTATAAATTATGTAGATAAACATCTGTCCCGTGCTGGGACGTAAAAAGGCGAACTAGCTGCCGTTCTTCCCAGCATTGGAGGTCACTAAGGGATCAGGTGTACATTGAATCTATTAGGCGATGGGATAGTAACCTGTCACCAATGTTCCATGATGATATCGTAACCCCAATATTTATGCTTAAAAGTAAACTAGGAGATATTATATTTCCGAGGTTCTGTCCACCCCGAAAGGGATTAGAGGACGTGAATGTATACGTATGTACACTATAGTCTCAAAGCATGTGTTGTATCAAATTCTTAATTAAACATGATCCTGTATTAATTTCCGAGCTTACGCTTACTTAATGAAGTCAATATGCAAATATGACTGGGTTGATGTTGT
Organism: Leucoptera coffeella; assembly: GCA_030578115.1. Lineage (NCBI taxonomy): Eukaryota > Metazoa > Arthropoda > Insecta > Lepidoptera > Lyonetiidae > Leucoptera > Leucoptera coffeella. Next base: position 238,837 of record JAMBLF010000380.1, read on the forward strand.
TTTAATACATTTTGGTTGATCGTCTGTACTGTGTTAGCTGGGATTTAAGTAGAATGGTAATTAGTAGCCTATCTTTGGCATGTTAAGGTACTATGAGACAGAGGAATTCATAATTAGTTTTTGTTCATGACATACATATTTTTTATAAAGAATGTTTGTTTTTGACTTTCAATAAGTGATTTTATGATCCTTATGTTGAACAAAGTATTTTAATTTCATTTCATTGGGTTATGGGTCTATTTCTAGTCACCGATGTTTCATATTAATGTAACCACCTAGGAGGTAAATACTATTATATAACCTTTAAAATGAAATAAGTCTATGTATGTTTTATTATTTAACTCATTAAATATGTCTCGTTTTAGTCTGCGTCGATAATGGAATGCTAAGTAGCTGCCGTTCTTGCTTATTGTGCAATTTGTCTGTTTATGTTCCTGTGTAAATGTAGTGCAATATAGACTGAATAAATATTAAACCAACTACCTTTTTAAGCAATTCTTTCTTATCCCACTATTTTTAAATCTATCGTTCAATGTCACACCTAACGTTTACGAAGTTTTAGAAACTTTCGTGGAAAATACAAAGTTGAATCGAATTTCGAATAACGTTAATGACTTGACCGAAATTTTGGTGAAGCGAGCAAACATCGAAAACAAGATTAATGTGATTGAAAAGTTTCGAGATCTTTCTGCATTAAATGGCTGTTACTTTTCTAACGATTTCTAAATTGACTCAAGTCGACTGTGAAATTAATCTTTTATTTCTAAAGTACATTAACCCGGGGATATGAATTTAATTAAAGTAGTAGATTTTATAAGATTTTATAGGATTTAGTTATAGCTGATAGCCTAACATAATCGTTCAGCAATTATAGATATTATCCATTGCAATATCTTTAAGAGATTTGCGATTTAGTTATATTATACAATAAAAAACTGGAGCTTTCGCGTTAATTTTATTAAAATATTTACCGTAAGGCACAATCATAATAAGGCATATTCAGGAGTGAACGGTAAAATTAGCTTATAAAATTATTGCGATAAGTCTCGTATTCATGTAAAATTATCCATTTAAAAGCTAAATTTTGAGCTGGTATATAAAATAATAACATCCCTAGCAACGTTAACCCAAATCTCATTTGATCACTGAAACTAATTGACACTGTATATTGTCAGCATATTGTATTGGGTATACGCAGAGAGAAGAGCATGCATGAAAAGGTTAATGGGTGTGAGTGAAGCAAGAGAGATTTGTCAGGATCGTTCCAGGTGGCGATTGATAGTCTGCGCCTATCCCGTTGGGGACATAGGAGCGTGAATATATGTACGTATATCGTATTGTTAGAAATATTCGTTTAATCAATACTATTGCTTTTGGCAAGAAAGAACATTATACGGAATCCTATTGCATATACTACTTATATACAAGAACTAGTTGTGTGTTTGTATGAAAATCTGTGCTATTTATAAGTTGTATTATGTCTTCGTGTGGGTCTTGTAGTTGTGGAAGAAACGATGTTATTATTATACCAACTCTCCCTTGACCCTTAATCGCCTTTTCCAATACATAAATGCTGTATAACAAGTGTAGGAATGTAGCAAAGATTTCCTTTAGCAGGTTATTCTTTGAGCGCAAATTGCTTCGAGAATGTTGTAGATTTTTCTCGCACATTTCCACTACATTGGGTATTGGACGATTTCGCATAGCAAGCTCTCTATTGAATCTTGAGTTCCCTAGCTTATTCTACTGTGAAGGAACGAGGAACGAAGACTTTAGGTAGGTATACTTACGGAGTTATTTCTCTATCAGGATTGACAGAGACTCGTAAATATATCTTCATGATTCCTTTAAGGTTTTTTTCTAATTTATACGTTCACTAGTACCCCTAACACAAGTCTTAAATGAACTTTTCCAGTGGTTAGTTAATTGATGTAATAGTGTCACTAATATTATATTCATATTGTTGTAGTGATAATATTTATTGTGCATTATTGATGACAGTTTAGTAGCCCATCGCCAAACAAATTCTATACACCCTAGTCCCTTAATTGCCTCCTCAGAGATAGCGGAAAGAATGACAACTAGTTAGCTTTGTAACATCCTAGAGTTAACGTCATTATATAGAACTTAATGACTTTAATTTTTCTTTCACGGTGGTGAGAAATACGTCATTAGTGAGGTCGTGAGGGCTTTAAGGTAAATAACTATGCACAAGTTAGTAAAATTTACCCCTAGTCCTTTAGTCATCTCCTACGGCGTATGACCAAGAAATACAGCTATATACGAAGGCATCGTATAAACACTGAAGTGTTTATACAATGCCTTCGTTCTAGAACGGGATTACACAATTAATTTTAGATCACTGAATGCTAAGAACCAATTTCTATTTAATAAACCATTTCCAGTGCTTATTCTTCTAGCATTTCATAAGATGCAACTGACGTAGTAGAAAAATCTACTCTTAACCTTTACCAGAATACAACTAGGTGCCTTTCTGCTACTATTGTATCATTATAATCTCACTATTCAGTGAGAATATCAACTAAGTCCAAGAATAATTCAAGGACTAATAGAACTTAAGCTTATTAAATCCTGTTGTAGGACACGACAGTTTTCTATTTTTCCTTTCTTTAAGATTTTGCTGTGGCTTTATTTTCTTTTCTCTGCATTAGTGGATAGTTCCTAAGGAACAAATAAAGGTAATGTAATACTCTAGATATGGTTTCGAGACCAGACTCTGTATAATTTAATTTAACCAGGAAATATATCCTATATTCAATTAAGAATTTATTTAAAATTAGTCTATTATCCTTCCCATTAGAAAAGAATGCTAACTAGCTGCCGTTCTTCTCAGCATGTAACATAAGAGATACTAAAGAACAAGAGGTAAATGGAATCTATTGGTCGATGGGCTACCTGTTACCAAATACCTACGCTTCACGACTTGTGTATACACACTTCCTTTTTATTGTGGCGGGGTAGTAAGGGGCTTAAGTGCCCATCTCAAAAATTTTGAAGGCATGTTATGTATAGTCATTTTAGCCCGCGTTTCACTAGATAGACGGCTTCCATTGTGGTAAGCAGGGAACCATATCGCTGTATACAGGTACTGTATATTACCTATCCCAAGGGATAGGCAGTTTTGATCACAATGTTTTCCTTCACCGTTAGCCACTGTAAATTATATACGTAAATGATAAACACATTTTATATTTCATTCATTAGTACATGCCACAGACGGGATTCGGTCCTAAAACCAATTAAAATTCGAAAAAACTTGTATACGTATGAAATTAGACAGCTACTTACGTTCTATTCAGTCCGAAACCAGCACAGTCCACCACTCTAAAACGAGAGCTGATTTCCCCAGATGCCATTAAGTTAATTGATTGGCAATATTCAATTTGGTTCGGCAGCCGAGCCTCGGTATATACTCGTGAGTAAGGAACACCTACGGATATTAAATTTAAACACACACATACCCTGTAGGATAGTCAGAGGCTTGAGCTTCGTTGTGAGTCACACAGAAAATACAATCGTGTGTGTGAGAGAGATGAGTCTACTATCATACATACATACACATCACGCATGATTCCCTGTAGAGGGGTAGGCAGAGATCACGGATGCCCATTTGTACCGATCCTGACAGACCACTTTCGCTTCATTGACATTCATACATCAATCTTTTTCAATATCGCGTCTATCATATAAGGACCCCTAACGATAATAAAGTATCTTCAATTTATTTACTACTAGTTTAATAATACATAAATTAGGTGTTGCTCAGTTGGTTGGGGCTTGACTCTGTATCAGTGGGTACAGGGTTCAAATCCCGCTTGAGCATGTACCAGTGGAAATTAAGTTCATTTTTTAATAATGGATTTCTATGTACATTTTCGTAATAAAAAATACATTTACAAATTACATCGAATACTACGGTGAGAGAAAACGCCGTGAGGAAACCTATCCGTTTTCTGAACAGTTAATAGTTTGTCCTTGTTAACGGCGATATGGCTTGCCACCTGTCACATTGACTACTGACTATTTCGTCAACACGTGGGTAGAGGTGGCTATTGAATTACTACTTTACTACCTTCGAAATTACGACCTACCTTACCTTATTCACCTACCTATAAAAAGGTTTTAAAGGCTCGGAACTCAAAATACTACAGAACTTAGTATTATGAGCATCACCTATTATACACATACACATCTATCTACCCTTTAGAGTACATAGACGTGAAGAGGCATGTAAATTATACCCTTTGTGAGCCTCAACGAGACAGTCGTTAGAGGAATGCTAATGCGAGGGACTGGTAACTATTTTTAGACGCTTTTTCTCCGTTTACCTTTTTAAAAAGAGAAACAAGTATTAACCCTTTTGTGGTAGTCAGAGGTTCGAGTGACCATCTTCACCATTGCGGGGGTAGTAATTCTATGGCCACCACGAACCTACGGGTTGAACGTGAACGCGTTTATAATTTTATTTATATCCGAGATTCTGTACACCCTGAAAGAGGTAGGTCGTTATTGTTTATATGTATGTATGTAGAAAAAAATACCTTTCAGTTATGGTTTCTAAGATTACACATACATCACAACACAAGTTTTAAATGAACTTACTAGGTGCTAGTTCAATTAATGTAATAGCGCCCAAATCTAGAATTCTGTCCACCCCGAAATAAACAAGTCGTTAGTAACTATATGTATGTAGAAAGGGAATCCTCTCAGTTATGATTTCCGAGTAATTCATCACTCAAGTTCTCAAAGGCAGCGATTGTTTCTCGAAACATTTCTGAGAAGGGAAACGAATTGAATCCTAAATTTCGCTTCCAAATTATTACAACTACTGGAATTGAGTGTCACTTACTGCTTTGCTTCTCGGTAAGAAGAAGATATCTTCATAAAACTTCATGCTCTTTAATAATAATAACAAAACGTTTAATTATATCTACAAAAAGATATAATATATATTCATTTAGATACGTCTTTTAATCCCTTTCGGGGTGAACAGAACCTCGGAGATATAATATCTCCTAAGTCACTTTTTAGCATGAATATTGAAATTGTGATGTCATATAAAACATTAGTCTCAGGATGCTAACCTATCTCACAATAGATTCCGTTACTCCTAGTCCCTTAGTCACCTCCTTGAAAGTAATTGCAAAAGGTGATATAGGGTAAAAGGTGATATAAATTGGCACCAAACTCAACACAACCAGCAGAGTTAGAACCTCTTTGCTGCGACACTGGCACAAGCCATATTCCTATTTTAAAGTTGTTGTAGTAACGTATATTGATTATTGTGTATATTTTTGGGCTGTAAATAGAACTCAATCACTTTCGACTACTATTTTATTGACTAATTTATCAATATTACTCGTACATAAATTACACCTTGTATTTAATTTTTTAGACATATTTAATTTATAGGTAATTTATTTTAATTAGTTTTAAGTTTGGAAATATTTTGTTAGTTTTAATTCTTTGTTTTATTGTATATAACTTAATTTGAATTTATAAAAAAAAGATTGAAATGTTGCAATCTTCATAAGAATACCTTGTATCTAACAAATATATTACGTTAGACGTAGATATAACCGCCAATTCCCTAAAGTGGATCGTCAAGTTCTAAACAAATATGAATTCGTGATCTCTGCCTACCCTTCTAAAAGAAAAACGGCGTTGTTTGTATGTAATATTGTCGCCACTTCGTATAACCAGCCAACGGAAGTTATGACTGGCAACGCTAATAACATTTTATCACTTTGTTTGTCAGTTGGTATGAAGAACAGTTATTAACGTGTCATTGATTTCCTTACTCATATACTCGTATATATTATGGACTTACATACATACACATCATGACTGATTCCCTGTAGAGGCAGAGATCATGGTTTCCCATCTGCCCCGATCCTGACTAACCATTTTCGCTTCATTGACACTCATACACCTGCTCCTACACACTCATATTGCGGAATAGTCAGATTTTTACTAATACTTGACGATTAAGTAAGTCAAAGACAATGATTTATAAAAAAACCAAAACTTTTATCCGATAGCCAACACTATCTGTTATTTTTTATGCTGGTTCTGAGTATGCATATCTGTAGGTTTAAAAAATTACAGACAACCGCTGTTACGACTATTAACTCTTCCGGGATAGTCAGCAGTGCAGGTACCTATTGTGTTAATGTAAGGTCATGCTAAAATGTGACCTAGAAGATAGATATTATCTTCTGTGCAATATATGGCATATATTAGGGTATAGGCTAACCTGTCACTAATATTCCATATGATATCAAAACCCAAATATAACATACTAATAAGTGACAGAGAGCATGTCTTCATGTCTCCAGGTTTTGTCCGACCCGAAAGGGATTAAAGGTCGTAAATGTTTTTATTTTATTCTTAATACCTACTGATGTTTGTTATAAGCAAAAGTATTACCCCGGCCCTCATAAGTCGTTCGCAAAGAAACAGCCAATTCCAATCAACGTGGTCTTAGCTACTTGTTTGTACAACCAATGTCGTTGTTACGGAACATCGAACGCAGAAAATGGTTTTGTTTACATAAAAATACCGAACCAAACATACGTATACATTCACGTCCTTTAATCCCTTTCGAGGTGGACAGAACCTTGAAGATATGGAAATATCTTCTTTGTCACTTGTATGTCGTGGGATGAATTGACATTAACGAAATGCATCGAATTATATGGTGAGGGAAAACATCGTGAGGAAACCTACCTGTTCGTCGAATAGGTAATAGTTAGTGCTTGTAAATGGCGATATGACTCACCACCTGTCATATTGAGTACTGACTATCTGGTCAACACGTGGGTTCGAGGTGTCTATAGAATGACTACCTTCGCAATTGCGGAGATGGAAACCTGAATCTCTGACTACCACGCAGGGGTTAATGGTCGTGAATGCGTTTGTTTATGATTTGGTATTTTGGGTTTTTGCAAAAAAACCTAGACAACACGGTTAATTAGACAATAGCATAGGACCATAGATTATAATTAATTATAAACATAAACATAACATACGCTTTTCCGACATACACACTCCCTTTTTATTATGGCGGGGTAGTCAGAGGCTTAAATGCCCATCTCCGAAATTTCGAAGGCATGTTAGGTAGGGGTCATTCGAAGTTTTATTTAATTATGATCAATGTAGATATACACCTATAGGTGGAGGTTGAACTTTCTTATGAATCTATGGCTGCTCCATAAAAAGGAACTAGTACAGAATACATGTGTACAATTCAGAATGCTAATAAATGTTTCGCAGGACGAAGCATTCCGATTTTATTGAGCAAACTCTACACTCGCTGAATATAAATTGGAATAGCAAGTGTGTTTGGCAAATCGCCTACATGATTTTTTCACTCCTTGGTTTACATACACTCACGTCGAGATCCTGATAAGGGTAGTCGGAACCTAATGTTTTAAAGGTCCTGTAATTTTGGAATAAAAATTAAATAGTAATTAGAAGTACATAGGTTTATGATGGTGGTTAGTCTATCGCCAAATAATACTTGAAAACACTCACGGTTCATTTTATTGCATGACGAGGGGCTTATATTGAATGCATGTTATATCAAGCGACTACGGGACTAAGTTTAAAGAGATATACTGAGTGATGAGCTAGGATCCAGTTACCAATATTCAATACCAAGGCCATCACACCACAACCAATGCTATGAAAATTACCACCTTAATACAACCTCAATAATTTTATATCTCCGAGCTTCTGTCTATCCTCACAGGGAAAGTATGTAAGTATATGTGTGTATGAAACGTAACTATCTACTAACTACTACTGGCTTTTGCATCAGACTGTTTTACTATCCATAAACCGGGATACTGTCAGCGTTAAAAGCGACTTGAAAGGAATAAATCCGCTTTTACAACCTGCCCAATAGATGGCGTCGTTAGCCAACCACACGACGTTAATTTACACGAGTTTACAACCCACGATGTTGGCAGAAATGTCGGTACCTAAATCATAGATAGAGGCATATAAAAACAAAAAAATAATCGTAGTTTTTCAAAAATTTAAATCACTACATAGTATAAAACAAAGTCGCTTTATCTGTCCCTATGTCTCTTTGTATGCTTAAATCTTTGAAACTACGCAACGGATTTTGATGCGGTTTTTTTAATAGATAGAGTGATTCAAGAGGAAGGTTTATATGTATAATTACATCGATTAAATAGTGGAGTAGGCTATATATTTTATACCCGTGCGAAGCCGGAGCGGGTCACTAGTACTCTATAAAATCGAATATTCAGATATATGTTGTGGAGATGAAGGCTTCGGAAGCTTAAACGAAACAGAAATGGGTTCGTATAAATCACATTGTCTTAAACATATTATATACTAACATACACACGTTCTTGAATTCTATTCAAAGTAGATAGAACCTTTGGTGAAACAATATTTTCTCGGTAAAGTTAGGTCTGCTTACCTCTCTGTAGGACAAGATTTATTAGAATATATATGTATATGTTTTATCATCCAGGTGATATTTCGATCTGCCGTACTGCTGCACGAAATCACCAATATAGATAAACAGAATAGAAACATACCTTCACTAAGTTTGATTAAATTTACTTAGTGAATTTTATCACCGAAATTTTGTATCTGTATTCAAGGGGGTACACTATCAGTGTTTAAGAAAACCTACGACCTTTCGTTAGTGATGACTTTAAAGAGAGCTTTTATTTTATTATTTTATGTGAAGGCGGATGTACGTAAAAGAAGAATAGAAGAGCATTTATGAGAAGGTTAATGGGTGTGAGTGAAGTAAGAGAGATTTGTAAGAATTGTTCTAGGTGGCAATCGATAGTCTCTGATTATCCCCTTGGGGACGTAGAGACGTGAATATATGTATCATTATTATCTTTTTTATAAGTAATGATAATAACTTTATAGTTTTAATATTTCTTTCATTCCTCTAAAAATCTAAATATTGCTAGAGTAATAACATACCAGGAATATTATTCCTTGCTGTTCGAGGATTGCATATCTAGTTCTGCCATTGCGGAAAACATCGTGAGAGAACTAAATAAGGTTCGTCACAACTTCTCGACTACGTGAAATAAAACCATGCGGCATTTGTATGGTAATATATACGTGTGTGTGTGAAATAAAACAGATGGTTATACATTATGAAATTAAACAGATATACATTCACGTTATTTAATCCCTCACGGAGTGAGATAGAACAGCGATATAATATCTCTTACGATTACGTTACTATTTAACATCAATATTGTGGTTGTTATGTTATATAGAACATAGGCCACAGGTTACTATCCCATTGCCCAATAGATTCCATGCACCCCTAGTCCCTTAGTTACCTCCTATGACGGGAAGAACGGCAGCTAGTTAGCCTTTTTACGTCCTAGCACGTGACAGATGTTTATCTACATAATTTATGCTACGAGTGCTCATACTACGAATCTGTTTTATTATAATTTCAGTCATAATTGTATGAATAATGTTTATTCCATGCAGACATATACAGTCGGGTGTGCTATCAGATAAACGGTTGCTCGTTTATGTAACCATGGTTTAATTTGCTTCACGACCTATATCTCTTTCGGGGTATTCAGGCTTAAGTGGCCACTGTTGTATCAACAACACTACGATGGTATTTGGCCAGTACATATGAAATTGTACTGTAACTGTAAAACCAGTTACATTTGGTAATGAAAAGGAACTTTAATAAAGTTTATCTCGGATATCTTATTAATTTATCTGAAATATTTATTATAAAACAAGGACAGTAATTTCTTTATAAATAAACTTAAATTAGAAATAAAGATTAAATTATAGAGGAAATATCATTGTAGGATATTTATGAGCTGGATGGATGCTTTGTATGTCAATGAAGCCAAAGTGTTAGTCAGGATCGAGAAAAATGTGAATCCATGATTTCTTTCTAACCCTCTGTAGGGAAACTTGCGTGATGTGTATGTATGTATATCTCTTACTACTGGAAGGGTTTAAGGCTTTGATCTGTGCTACGATACAGGCTCTATACACAGCCTATTCACCAGATTGTAATCTTATTCAAGCGAAGTGAGTTTTTCTTTTTATTGCCCGGGGTCTTTCGGGATCAACGAAAATTGCTTGTATCAAAATTCGGTCGACAAATCTGTGAAGAAAAACTTTTGTGTTAGCTAAAATAATACATATACTTTCACGTAATTTTACCCCTTTTGGGGTGGACAGAACTTTAAAGAGATTAAATATCTTTTTGGATACCTTTAGGATTACTATCGGGTTTGTGATTAATATGGAGACAGGTTGCTAGTTCATCGCCCAGGATATTCCATGTTCATATCCTGACTAATGCCTTTACCCAAAGATAGGCAAGTTTCCTCATGACTACTTCTCCTCAGCATCTATCACAACATTTTGGTTAAGAGTACTCAATCTGTATGATCATTGACATACACATTCACGTCCTTTAATCCCTTTTGGGATGGACAGAACCTCGGAGTTATAATATCTCCTAGGTCACTTTTTAGCATGAATATTGGCGTTGCATTGTCACAATAGAACACTAGTGACAGGATCCTAACTCATCCTCCAATAGATTTTATTTTCCCCTAGTCCCTTAGTCGCCTCCTACGATATACAGAGAAAAACGGCAGATTGTTGTGTTTTACGTCCCATACGAAAATAAAACTTTCATTTTCCACAAATACAAGACATACAAACCTCTGACTACCTCATAAGTGATAGTCGTGATGCACAGAGATACATAGAACCTCTCCAAACTCCTAGAATCTCGACCTCAATAGAAGCATTACGGAGAACATTAATCATTTCATTATCTCCATCAATCACTCTCAGAAATGTCTAATGAATTGAACTGCTATGTCCCTTTCAAGATATTCTATTTCATATATCACGTTCATATGTATGATACTTGATAATGTGTGATACTAAAAAATAGGTAAAAATAAACTTTCATTTTGATATAAAAGATATTTAACAATTTATAAAAAAATATTTTTTCTTATTCCACTTCCTTTCCTATTTTTGTATTGTAATTAATATTAATTAAATAATATTCTTGTGAATACAGTGAATACAGTTAAGTTTAATTAAATAATATTCTTGTCAATCTACTATAATTAATCGGCATAACATGTCCAAACCACCGATTATAATAGGTTAAAGCTATAATTATATTAAAGAAGATATAAGATAGAGATCTCCATTATTCTTTATCCTTTCAAACAACTTTCACTTCATTGACAAACACTTCGGCATTTATTTGGCGGTTATTGGTACTACGAGTACTAACGGCATCCTTTTTCAACATGTCATCTACCTGACTATATACTAAGCACGACCGAGGAAATTGGATTTGTAAGATTCTGTCTACGCCGAAAGCGATCGAAGTATACTATATTGTATGTTTGAGACTATTTCATTCTATTTAATTAATTAGACTAAGAGACTAGGGGTAAATAAGATCAATTGAACGATGGGCTAGCAACCTGTCACCAATGTTCCATATGAAATTACAACTCTAATATTTTTGCTAAAGAGTGACCTAGGGCATACTAAATCACCGAGGTTTTGTCCACTCGAAAGGGATTGAAAGACTTGAATGTATATGTATGATTAATCCCCAAAAACTCATTTCGGTTTCGCTTCAGAAGCCAATTTGGCAAGTGCTAACATTTTATAGGCTAACATAAAAGGGCTTCCAAACAATTTGATTACGGGGTGAGAAAAGGGAGTTAGTACAAAACAGGGTTACGATATACATATATATATATTCACGCCTCTAAGTCCCCAACGGGATAGGCAGCGACTATCAATCGCCACCTTGAACGATTCTGACAAATCTCCCTTGCTTCACTCACACCCATTAACCTTCTCATACATGCTCTTCTGTTCTTCGAACTACGTATACTCGCATTGAGAAGAATGATTTTGATGTGTATATGTTCTGTATAAGGTGACTAAATAATAATGATATTCTTCTCTGAATTCCTTATTTATACAGAAAAGAAGCAAAGTGAGGTAAAAAAGATACATTGAAGGAACCTACTTTTAACGACCTCCGTGGCGCGATCAGTTTGACACCTGAACGCTAATCGTGAGGTCACGGGTTCGATTCCCGGTGAAGGCAGAGTTAAGAACTACGCTTTTCTACTGCTTTCCAGTCTGGTTGTTGAATATATATGCTATATATGTATTTATCTATATATAATATGTATATATTTCTTAAATATGCGTTGACTAGTACCCTTAACACAAGTCTTAAATATACTTACCAAGGGGCTAGTTCAATTGGTGTAATAATGTCCAAATATTATTATTATTACCTATTTTTCTATTGAGATTTTGGTCCTTGTGAGACTCATCAGTTAGTTAAAGAAATATCAAATCTTTTAATTGAGACAAGTAGGAACAATAGTCTCTGCCTATCCCATTGGGGACGTAGAAGCGTGAATGTCTAGTCCGCATGTGACATATTATATCAAAAGGGTAGTATTAACCTAGAAAACAAACTTACATAAATACATACACATCACGCCTGATTCCCTGTAGAGGGGTAGGCAGAGATCACGGATCCCCATTTGTCCCGATCCTGACAGACCACTTTCGCTTCATTGATATTCATACACTCTCGGCGGTTATAGGTACTCCTAAGGTCACCTTTTTTCAATATAGCGTCTATCTGACTGTTATATGTCTTATTAGGCCGGCACCTACGTGACCACCCTTCCATAACAAACTTATGAGGCAATCATGTGTTCATTGCGAGAGCTTAGAGCTTTTGGCTTCTTGTGGTCAATTATTGGCTTTCTGCCAACTCAAATGATTGGACTACGCTTCGCAGGCTTTGGTTTGAGGCTTCGCAGGAGTTATAGGACGATCGCACTGTTATAGGCCAGTTGGAGGAAATGGGTCAGCTAAGTTCTTGACCGTGAGGATTTAATTTGGTACAGAGTACATATGAGCATATAAAGTTGGTTATATAAAGAATGTATAGTAGAGAATTGAACAGTCTTATAAAGTGAGGGTAGTCTATTAACATTTTATGTGATGTTTCAGAAATGTGTGCATGATGTTCATAATTTGTAGTTTTATAGGTGTCCCGCGCTATTATAGGACACAAATAGAATCCCAATTGGATTGCTTTTTTACTACTAAAAGACTAATGGCAAAATAGAACCTTCTCTGACCAATATTCAAAAACTATTCTTAAATCAATTAACTCATAATTTAGCTCATAGCTACGCTAAAAGTCATCTAGAAAAAGTTATAGTTTATACTCGTATATACATTCACGTCCATTAATCCCTTTCGGAATCAACTTGATGGTGATAGTAGTAAAATATCTCCTAAGACACTTTTTAGCATAAATATGTCACCATGTTTTCAAAGTTCAATCAACACATATTGGCAGTAAACGTACCTTATTTTCGATCTTCCCATTCGGCTCTAAACTAATTACATACTCCGAACATCAAAAAGCTTTATCTCGAAAGCTGCAGCGAAAAAGCTCACAGCCTTAATACGCCGAGATCATTTGCGGTCGTAAAAAGCTCCGCTTGCAAATGTATTGGAGATAACACGAGATAGCTGTCTCCTTGGACGCTTTTTATACTACGATAGTTTAGTTTTATTGTTTACGTGTGCCTAGCTTTTTACAAACATATATTCACGCCTCTTTTGGCCAAAGGATAGGCAGAGACTGACAAACGCTACTTGGACCGATTCTGACCTTTTTACTTTGGTTTTAAAGATTCCTTTTTTAACCCTCTTTTCATCCAGCCGCTCTATGTGTCATACATAACCATATAAACATACTTTTTGTTTGTTATACATATATTATATATGTGATTAATAACTAACGGGACTTATCGCGTAAGTTTTTATATAATAAAGTCACCTTCAGTTCTGCCCGTGACCAAGGCTACTGCAAAGTAGCCGAAACGTCGGGTTAATAATAAAGGTAACTTTATTAAATAAAAACTTCCACGATAAGTCCTGTTAGATATAATCATGAGTATAAATCTATTAGAACTATTATATATTATATACACAGTCAATCCCGTTGTCGTTGAGTATAAACACTACGACTGATACTCCTATTTGGTAACTACTCTTGTAGATGTTTCAATGTTGAAAAATTTTGGGCAGTGCTAACCAATATTCCATGAATTAAACTACTGTACGATGGAAAGTATCTTCAAAACAATAATGTATATTTTGCATAATTATACAATTAAGTTTTTTCGCAGAAAGTTATGAATGAATAGAAAATAAGATCGCGTATTTTATGTTGAAAATTATTATCATTTAGTTTATTATACTTATTAGTGTGAATGTTTAGTTAATTGCTAGCATCCAAAAGGTCATATGTTTGCCTATTAATTAATTAACAGAAGATTTATTAAGTAGATTAGAGACATAGGCCTGTATCCACATCATAATGTTTACACAGTTGTACTCATAAATTACGAAGCAATTTTAATGCTACCAACTTTAATTTAAGCCGCCTAAAGTACACATATACATTCATGTCCTATAACCCCTTTTGTGGTAGACAGAACCATAGAGACAAAATAAAATCTCCTAGGTGACTTATTAGAACGAATTTTGTAATTGCATTGTCATAAAACATTGTTGACAGGTTGCCCATCGTCCAATAGATTTCATGTACGACTACTCCCTTAGTCACTTTTTATGTCATGACAGCAAGAGTAGCATGGGACATTTAAAGTCATAGAGTACATACCACTAGTACGGTTCAGTAATTTACTAAGTTGCTTATAAGCCCTTATAAGTTACTTTAACTTCCCTACAACTATATAGGACAATCCCTCACACATAGAGGAACGCGTTCACTACCATTAAACCTTGTGGGGTAGTCAGAGGTTCAGGTTTTTAAATCCGCAATGACGGAAATAGTAATTCTATGGCGACTTCGAAACTTCCTGTGACCAGACAGTCAGTACGCAATGTGACAGGTGGTAAGCCATATCACCATTTACAAGCACTACTAACTGTTCGGAAAACAGGTAGATTTCTTCACAACGTTTTCCCTCACCGTAGTTTTCGGTGCATTACGTAAATGAGTTTTTATTACGAAAATGTACATAGAAATTCATCAAATTTCAATCCCTTTGGTACATGCTCAATCGGGATTTGGACCCTGTACCTACTAATACAGAGTCAAGCCCTAAACAACTGAGCTACGTCGAATTACTATATACTTGTACAAAAGACGTGATAGCACATCCAGTCACGTAGTCATTCGATTGAATGGCACAAATCTCTGCTCCTATTACTGATAAAGTTTCTTTTATTACCAACTCTAAGGAATTGATTAGAAGGGGAATTAATTGACGTGTCTTTGTGGTCTTAGTCTATCTAGTATTGAGTAATAAACATATACGTGCACGTTCGTTAATCCGTTTCGAGGTGGACAGAACCTTGGACACATGGAAACATATCCTTGGATCTTAGCATAATATTGGGGTTGTGATGTTATATAAAAAATTGGTGACTGGTTACAAGCCCATCGCGCAATAGATTTCATATATGTACCTGTAGTCTGTTAATACTTTCTTACGATATGCCCGGAAACTGCTAGTTAGCATTCTTTATCTTCCCAGACTATCTCGGGAATATTGAATAAAATGTTATAATGTGGGGGTGAATATTGTGAGGAAAATATTTAAAAAACCTGCCGTTTTGGATAGGTACATGTGATGAGAAATAGTACCTACTACGTTGATTGGAGTTTTATTGAAATTGGATTATTGAATTTGCTTTTTATTAGAAAATCTATTTTATATAAACTATATTGATAACATTTTGCATATCGAATATATGTACGAACTTATTGTATATACCATTAAATCAATAAATCAACTCGTTAATATATATAGTCATATATGCTATAGTCTCGTGCTGGTCTAGGACGTAAAAATAATGCTAACCAGCTACCGTACATTCAAGAGTGTCGTAGGAGGTGACTAAGGGACTAGATGTCAATGAAATATATTGGACGAGAGGCTACAACCTGTCAGCAATATGGCATACCAGCCCCAATATTTATACTTAAAGTGACCTAGAAGACATATCATCATGTCTCACAGGTTCTGTTTACCCCGAAAGGGATTAAAGTACGTGATTATGAATCTATATTCATGTATGCCTTTTCGGATTAAGTAATAAATAGGAAGCAAATATGATAAGTGATAGCACCTATCATAAATAATGATATTTTATTGAAAAGTCGATTCAGTATATGAGTTTTATTTAGTAAATATATCGGTTATTAATATGCAAACTAATAATTCATTCCATTATGTACATCTCAATATCATACTTCTTCTAAATAAGTTAGCAATACCCATCTCTAAGAACTTTTCACATGTCATATAGGGTTAGTCCGCAAATAAAACGTTCTTCCATTTAACTTCCGACCGGTGTGTTTGATAAGGGTTTTCGCGGAGGCAGGTGGCAACCCTGGGCCTTCACTCAAACTGTCAAATTGCCTAACTTTCCGAGGCACGTGATCTGATTTCTATCTGAGTGTTACTGTGGGAAATATTCTTTGGAAATCCGCTGGGAATGGACCAATTGTGTGAAATATGCACGTGTACATTTATGTATATTAGATAGTTACATATTAGGTTAACGAAAATTATCATTTATTAAATAAAATAAAACTAAATATGTACAAATTAACACAAAAAAAAACTTAAATCTAACAAACAGTAAATATTTACACAGCGCCACTAGTGTACCGAATTTAGCACCCGGAAGCAAGAGCCCCCAGCACACTAGCAGCGTTGCCCCGCTGGATTGCCAACGACAATAGGTTAACTAATATTAATTTTCATATATACATAGATACGCACTAGGTTAACTAATTTACATACATACATGTACATTCACGTCTTTTAAACCCTTACGGGTTGGACAGTTCCTAGCAGACATGAAAACAACTTCTTAGTCACGTATTAGTATATATGTCAAGACAAACGCGTTAACCCTTGCGGGGTAGTCAGAGGTTCAGGTGTCCATCTCCGCAATTGTGAAGGTAGTAATTCTATGGCCACCTCGAACCCACGTGTTGACCAGATAGATAGGACTCAATCTGACAGGTGGTCAGCCATGTCGCCATTTACAAGCATTACCTGTTCGGGGAAAAGGTAGGTTTCCTCACGATTTTTTTCCTCACCGTAGTATTCAATGCATTTCGTAAATGTATTTTTATTACAAAAATGTACATCATTAAACTTCATTTCCATTGGTACATGCTCAAGCGGGACTTGAACCCTGTCAAGCCCCAAACAACTGAGCTATGTCGAATTTTAGTATACATGTATAATGGGGTTTTTGATGTTATATTGGTTTAAGGCTATCACCAAAAAAATTCCATATACCCCTAGTCTCTTAGTCACCTCCTACGACATGCCGGGAAGAAGGGCAACTAGTCAGCTTTTTTACGTCCCAGAATGCACGCGACTTAATTTAATATATTGTGGCATAATATTCTCTTTGATCACTTTTTAGCATGAATATTGGGGTTGTAACATTATATTTTGAAGAAGTTTTACGTGCCTCCGAAGTTTTGTTCGTCCTATGTAACAACTTTGATAGCTGTTTGTATGTCTATATAAATATAGGACTTGTGAGAGCATTGATATGGGATATAAGGTACAGGTTCCTTGTTCACGGCATTGTTAGTATATGATATTAAACTCTTAATCAGCTTTAAAGGAGGGTTACAAAAGGAATCTATAAAGCCAAAGTGTAAGGTAGAGTTGAACGGGGAAGGCCGCGTATAACATATACAGATCAAATTCTTCTCAATGGTGTTCGTATCATGATGAATAGAAGAGCATGTATGAGAAGGGTAAAGGGTGTTAGTGAAGCAAGAGTGATTTGTCAGGATCCTTGCAAGTAGCGATTGATAGTCTCTGCCTATCCCGTTGGTAACATAGAGGCGTGAAAATATGTGTGTATCTATGTTGTTAAACTCTTTCTGTAATCCCTTAGAAACCTACTACGTCATACAAACAAGAAGCAGTTACTTAACATGCTACTTAAGTTTCAAATAGCACGGAGTTCCATACAATGATTTTGGATTGCTTAATGCCACTAGAATAAGGTCGACTGACACTAGCTTGTATCTAGAGCTCCGACAGTGTGGGTGACAATCTCACAGATTAAGGCAGCGTCGTTTAAGCCCACGTTCTGGTTAGTCTGTGATAGGAATGAAGTGGCGGGTTGACAATGAGGACAAATTGTTAAAATAACAATAGCGGGTTTATTTACATAGTCACCGAAGTTATTCGAAGAAATTTTACTTAAAGCTATGTTAACTTTATTTAAAATTCTGTTGTGAATATTTCAAGGCTTCGGTTAAGAAACCACAGATAGTATAAATCTATATACGTTATCTAAAAAGTTCTGCTTTAATTATCAATTGTAATAAGTAACGCTGGATATTTTCTAAATTTAGAAGTGTACGAAAAGACGGGAAATTATTCTTCAGCGTTAGCATAACTATCAGTGTTATAATGGCATAAATACCTTTGCCTCTTAAATATTAGTACCTTAGTCGTTAAAGTACGGCCTGCCTTAGAAAATAGCCAGCTTAATAATGACAATGTAACATGACAAATGATAATATTGTAAAACACTATTTAACAAATTCAATTAGCGTCTTGGCTAAATACATTAAAGTCTTGTGTAAGGATACTAGTCATCGTGTATTTAAAAAATATATACTTATTATAAATAGCAAAATACGTATATATATCGTACATCCAACATCTAGACTGGAAAGCAGAAGAAAAACAAAGATCTAAACTCTCCACCGGGAATCGAAGTTCTCATTATTAGTGTTCAGGTGATTAATTTATTTGCACAACGAAGGCCGTCAGTTATTATCATTAATTATCTATCAAACAAGCAGAGGACAGTGCCATAAATAGAGCAATGTGCATGAATGTTTTCATTTCGAATTAATATGCGAACGAGGTCAAAGGTCAACGCCAGAGCCAATCAAATATGCAGATGCAGGCAACCAATGTTCTCTCTAGCGAAAAGCAGCATATTTTAGGCGGGTGTTGTGCAGAAGGATCACTTATTACATGATCAATATCGTATGATATTATGCAAATACGTTGTTGAAATATTGTATCATTGTTTTTACTATATAAGACGAGGTCGTATCAAGATATTTTTTTCATTTCATCACGAAAAAATTAGTACAAATCACGAGTGTTGCAAAATAATTATCGTATGAATCTTTATTTAATATAAAAGTATCTAATAATTGCATTTTGCAAGGCAAACAATTTTTACATATGTATGGCGATTACTACAGATTTTACTGAGGACATATATTTGTTAGGTCGCATGTCAACTTAAGCATTAAAAAATCATTGTTGCAGTGTAAAGGTGCTACTTTAGCATACAATGCAGCTAGGCTTACTAGAGCTCCGACAACACGCGATTTTCTTATTATTTCAGAATTTCGTTATTTTTAGTTTTAGTATTTATTTTTCATTAATTTTTTAGGCCGAGAATTAACATTTACCAGGACTAATTTTCAGGACATCATTAACAATTTTACAGAAAATGATTTTTCGTTATTACTTCTTTTATAACAAAGAAAGAAATAACTATGTTTCCACTATACAAATAAACCTCTACAAACCCATATACAGTTACATTACCTATTCAACGCTAGATACAAATATTATTAATACTAAAACTTTACGAAGCGACCCGTCTGCTCGATCGTTTTGCCTAGATAGAGTGAAGGCATCCCAATTGTCAACTGAGCTTGTGACCGTTAACAATTTGCATGTACAACTACTCTAGTAGTTTGGTGCTTTATCTGTGACAGCAGTTTCATTGTATGAACTTGCAGTGTCATGTATATTAACATTGATAGCCTGGGATATAAATAGATGTGTATCACTACATAGTATAAAACAAAGTCGTTTTCTCTGTCCCTATGTCACTTTGTATGCTTAAATCTTTGAAATTACGCAACGGATTTTGATGCGATTTTTTTTAATAGATAGAGTGATTCAAGTCCTCTTAGTTAAGGTTTAAGTAGAATGTATAATAACATCAATTAAATAGCCAAAAGTGCGAAGCCGGAGCGGGTCGCTAGTATTAATATAATGTGTAAATAAAATATGTTGACGCGGGCGCTACGCACTCTCAATGCGATTTCAGCTACTGGAATGGGTGAAACCGCCAAAGCCGTAATTAAAATGATTAGTTTAAGATTTTTAAACTAATAATTTATGTTTAAGCATACGCATTAGGTATTTACCTGTAAAGTATGTTATCCTGTTGTAAATAAATACAGAATAAAAATGATAGCTAATTTGGTGACAGGACAGGCTAGCATCCAATAGTGTCTATTCACCTTTGTTCCATTGTGTGATGAGCTAGCAACCTATCACCAATGTTCCTTATGTCATCACAACCCCAATATTTATTTAACGATTTGTACACCCCGAAAGGGATTAAAAGACATGAATATATGACCTGATTTCCCTTAATAAACTCATTTCATAAATCCATTAATCCTACTGCGACGGTGCTTAAAATTCAGAATACCTACACTTAAGCTTATCTCAGCTTATCTAAGCTAATTGTGACATTAAGGTGAACAGCTCAGCTCTTTAACGTTGCTTAGCCTAACTTCATTTAACTTCAAAGCCTTTGAAAACATTCTTACTTAATAACATCTACAATCGAATACATAAATAGATACAGACTTATTTTACGACGACCTCCATGGCGTGATTGGTTAGCCGCCGGAACGCTAATCGTGAGGTCCTGGGTTCGATTCCCGATGGAGGCAGAGTTAAGAACTACGCTTTTCTACTGCTTCCCAATCTAGGCGTTGATTATATATGCTATATATGTATTTATCTATGTATAATAAGTATATATTTCTTAAATATACGTTGACTAGTACCCTTAACACAAGTCTTAAATGAAGTCACCAAGGGGCTAGTTCAATTGGTGTAATAATGTGCAAATATATATTATTATATTATATTATTTACGCCGTGCCAATTTGATACTTTGACTCGGAATGTTGAAAATGTAACGAAAATCACATAATAATTTGACAAAAGACAAAGACAATCGCGTTCACAACCATTAACTCTTGCGGGTTAGTCAGAGGTTCTGGTTTCCATCTGCGCAATTGCGAAGGTAGTAATTCTATGGCCACCTCAAACCCACGTGCTCACCAGATAGTTAGTACTCTATGTGACAGGTGGTAAGTCACGTCGTCCTTTACAAGCACTGTATGTTACTTTTCGGGGAACACGTAGGTTTCCTCACGATATTTTCCCTCACCATTCGATGCATTTCGTAAACGTATTTTTATTACGAAAATGTACATAGAAATTCATTAAATTTAATTTCCATAAGTACATGCTCAAGCGGGATTTAAACTCTGTACCCACTGATAAAGAGTCAATCCCCAAACAACTGAGCGATGTGGAATGATGAAATGATTTCCATTTATAACTGCTGTTGCAATACAATCAACTACTTTGATGATCATTAACCCTTACGGAGTCCCGTGTCCATATCCGCAATTGCGGAGGTAATAACCACGTGTTAATCAGGTTATCTGCATTTAACTTGACAGGTGGTAAATCGTGGTGCCAATTACAAGCAATTACTATTACCTGTTCCAGGGAAATAGCTTTTCTCATTTGTTCTGCAATCATTGTCTTTTTGTGAAAATGTACTTAGAAGACATCGTGAGGTAACTCGCCTATTTCTCGGAATAGGCAATAGTCAGTATCTGTGAACGGTGATATGGTTTACTACCTGTCACGTTAAATATTGAATATCAGTTAAAAAGTAGGCTTTTAGTTACCAAAGAACAAGATCTTAATTCATGGTTGACACTAAACCCATACCGTGAAAAGATTCTATGATCGTGAATGAGTACGTATGTACTTAAAAAACACTTAAATACATTTCCGTTTTTAAAGTTCCGGGCTTTGAATGTTGACCCCTCTGATACAGTCTCAAGCCCCTAGCGTCGTGGCTGTACTAGATTAATGAGCTATAATGACTGACAATCTTTAACAATTACAATTCCTTCATTCTCCTATCTAAAAATAATATATGACATTAACATGCAGTATATGTGACACTTTTTCTAAACAATCGTCCAATGTTATAAACCTTTAGTCCCATAGTCACTCTAACAGCGAGAGGAAAAGTACTAAATTTCTTTTTGCATCACAGATTATCATTCAAACGTTTATTGTGCAGTAAAAATGAAACATAACTCTGCTGCAATTTCTCAAGAGAGTTACTATTACGATCTCCGAGGTATAAAGTACTTCTTTTGAATATTTAATCCTGCAAACGAAAGGCGCATCTGAATGGGTGCATTAAGCTATGGGTACACCGAAGCGGATTTGATAAATTAAATGATAAACCATAAAAAAATACCGTGCTAGCTGGTACGTAAGTAAAATGTTAAGTAGTGTTTCATAGGAGGTGACAATGAACCAGGGGCCTTACTGCACTAATACATTGTAGGCACAATATTACTTCAGTATCGATACAGTAATACTTCAGTGGACGTAATTTGACACTGGATTAATACAATCTTGGGACTGAAAGATTTGCAGGTTATCACCAATATTGCATATTAATATCAATACAATAGTTAAACTAAAAATGACTGGGAAAGTCTAATCCGATCTTGGACAAAAAAACTTACTAGCTACCGTTCTTACCGGCATCTCGTAGAACACGACTAAGGGTAAATTGAATCTATTAGTCGAAGGACTAGCAACCTGTAACCTATAATCTTTATGACAACAGGACTCTAATATTCATGGTAAAAGTGACCTAGGAGTTATTATGGTTTCTACGAAATTCAAGGCACCAAAATACAGATTAAAGGCCGTGAGTATATGCAATAATTTTTATTATAATTAAATCCATATCGCTTCAGTATGTACGTAGCTTAAACTATATTTTCCCCGTTCCCTGAAGAGGAACACAGCGGAATGATATTGTCTGTTTGCTGTGAACATAATGCTTTATGAAACGATCTCAGCGATATGACGTTCTGAAGTAGTTCTTAGATAGTATTATTACTATCTTTGTATGCATAAGCACATTACGCTTCACTACTTTTGTCCCTTGAGAAGTATTCACCTGTTTGCTGGATCAGCTTAAGAATTGCGTTTATCTTAGTAACTAACTAAGTACTACAGTAAATCCCGAAAAGACTGATGTTTTATGTAGTCTATTGGATTTGACTATTGTTTTTTATCACGTGGAAGAATTCTACCGATGTATTCGTATTTGGTAATTTCTAAAATATACTTAAAAACTTTATGAATAATAGAAAGAAAATCTACCGATACACGATCCGTGTAACTTCGGTTTTTGAATTCTTATAAGCATTAAATGAGCTATACCTAACTCAAACATCTCATTTCAATAAATTGACATACGTGTCATAGTTAGGAAGGATGTTCACAGTAGATCTAATATAACTAAACTAATTCTATTAGATTATCAGTTAATATCTTATATTTTGTGGTATAATAACTTTTTAAGAAATTTCTCGAGAAGAAAAACTCATTTATTTGAATGTGATTTATAACTTTTGAGATGAGATCTGTCCGTGAAGTTTCTACATAAATAAACAGTTTAAGTGTTAGAAGCCGTTGCATAATGCAAAAGCTTTATTGCTTTAAAACGGTAGGAAGGAGTGGATGAAACAACCGAATACTAACTTTTCAGTTTGTAGCTCTCTCCGTAGAAAGTTTGATTAAAATCCCGAACTCATTACGAGAATGGACTTCGAACGTAAAATAAATTAAAAACAAACTTAAATACGACCTCCGTGGCGCGAAGGGTTAACTAGTTGACAATACTTTGTAGTTTGATTCCCGGTGGAGGTAGAGTTAGTAGTAGTATTGTTAACACTTTTCTTCCGGTTTTCAGTTTGATAGGTGTAGGTATATAGGACGTGAATAGAAGAATTTACAGCCATAACCTTTGACTTCCTCTGGCATCTGGAAAAATTTAATATCATTAACGTACATAATTTATAGTCGCTCACGGTAAGGAAAAACATCGTGAGGAAACCTGCCTATGCTTCAGGATAGGTTATGTCAATGCCATTTAGTGTAATGGCAATATGGTTCACTACTTATCACGCTAGGTGTTGTCTATCTAGTGAAACGTGTGCTTTGAGTGGCTCATACCTAACGTACCTCCGAAATTACAGAGATGGGCAGTCAAGCCTCTAACTAATCCGCCACAGTATAATAGGGTGTGTTTACAAGTACAATGTACAAGTCGTGAAACGTATATTCTATACGTATACGTATGTTTGGGTAGAAGCTCGCTAATTTTCTTCCCGGAATGTCGTAGGAGGCGATTAAGAGGCTAGAGGTAAATTGAATTTATTAGGCGATGGGCGCACAATCCCAATGTTGATTAATGTCATGATTTCGTTAGGGATTTGCTGAGGGGATCAGAGCACTTCTACGAATAAGAACTAAATACCCCACATCGTTTATTCCCTCTGATGAATGCTATATGAAGAATAAAGACAGTTAATTTAATTATTTTATGTTCTTGACTTGTATATGTGTATCTAAAGCCGGAGTTTCTTGTTGGTTCTTCTCCGAGTCAGGGCTTCCGAACCAACGGAATTTCAATGCTAAGAGACAACCAGTGTCAGCCAATGTTTGACTTTCAATGAATGTACTGTACTTGTACTTATGTTGAATAAAAACATTTGACTTTGACTTTAAATGTTAAAAAATAAAACACATGTTATCATTAATGTTTTAATTTTTTATAATTTTATTTCTCTACTACAATATAATATGTAAAATATTTTGGTCACTTTAATTCTGTTTTTAAAACTATTTACATGAATTTTATACATTTGTCACAATTTTACCTTTCATTACAACTATGTAGGTTATTAATTTACTATCGTTTTAAAGAAGTTTTACAGTATAATAGACAATACAAAAGCATTACTCTTAAAGAATAAGTATGATAAACTACACAAATAAAAAATTTAATGAGATACTACGAGTATATACCAATAATATATAAAAATCATGAATACTATCTATAAATAGTTTAGACATTTCTACTTCGCAATAGAATAGACTATAGATCCTAACAAAACTCTTTTGCTACTCAAATCCATTGACCTTCTCATAGATGCTCTTAGGTTCTTCACGCTATGCAACGCCTTAAAAAGTTTCTATCTAAGTAGTACATATACATTTTCTTTCATACTTTATGACGTCATAGTCTTTTTTAGGACATAAGTTGATTGGAATATCTTTTGAAAACATCAAAGAATTCTCCAAGTTGGTAAACGACGCGATAGAAATCAATAATTCAATAGGTATGGATTTGGCATACGCATTGACACTTGACTGACTTAATGTTATGCCATTTTGTGTTAGACTGACATTTATAATCGGCATAGCCATGCCATGGCACTTGGCTACGGACCATAGATTTTTAGCCGCTAATTATGACATGCCAAAAAAAGATTATTATTATATACTTGTATAACACTTATATAACCGCCGAGTGTGTATGAGAAGATGTACGAGTGTCAATGAAGCGAAAGTGGTCTGTCAGGAACGGGACAAAAAGGGGTTCCGTGATATCTGCCTATCCATCTACAGGTAATCAGGCGTGATGTGTATGTATATGTACTTATTTTGTATTTCACACCCTTTTAAACTTGAGGGGCATATAAAGATCACGGTTTCCCATTTATTTTGATCCCATATATACTCGGCGAATTGAGGTACTTCTAATGTCGCATTTATTTATTATATTCTGTATTAATTTATTTGTACATACATACTATATACTTTTATTTCTATAAGCCCTTTAAGGATAGACATGTATTTAGAAGGAAAAGCACTACATATACAATTCGTTTTCTTCAATTCCAGTTAATGAAAATTTGCCTTTATTTTGACGATTTTCACAGCATCCTAATTAATATTGAGGTTTTTTATCTACACATCACTTAACAACATCTACACAATTAGTTTGTAATTACTTGATCGTTCACATATCTCTTAAATGTTTTTTACAGAACTATGACAGATGGTTAACACTCAGGATATGCAACCAGCCTATGTTCGATCCAAGAAACTTGCAATATGTTACAGTAGCTCAATAAGTTACTGATTAATGACTCATTAAACTAAAATGTAAACTTTCATTTACATATTCTTTTTGGAAAATAATAAAAATTACTGAAATGTAGATCGAAAATACGTAAGATCGTTGTTCTAGCCAACTTCAAACTAAGTTGGTTGCTAACCCAAACCTACAATCATAACAAACTTACCTCCTGTATACAAACCAAGCTAACAACTAACCAACTTCAAGCCGTAATATACACTTCCTTTTCAACCGGATAGTCTTTAGGCGGCAGTTTGAAACTGTCTTTCATGTATCCGAAGCGATGGAAATTGTAGTAATACTTCGGTCTGTTGCCATGGTGACTGTGTACTGAATACCTGGGCAGATCTGAGTCAGATCCTGACAGAGAATCTGCTAGGGCATGGCGTACAAACTCCTGTTTGTAGCGTCATGATTGTTCGCGGTACGCTCGTCTTTTGTCGCACTTTTCCTTCAGTATGTAGCATAGAGCTATGGTTATTAGAACGGCGATTGTGATGGCCATGCTTATGCTTATCCAAATTATTTCTTCGTTGATGCCGCTTGTGGATTTTCCTGAGAATATGGAATTATATTGTGAGATATGTACGTGGTACGCTCGCTTTCATAAGAGAAAGGCTTTAATAATGATTCTGGATTCGTTAACATGACTGTATTTATACATACTCGGAGGGGTTACAAGTATTTCTTTTAACACTGTTCTTTTTTATTTATATGTTGGTTATACCTTTAGGTATAAGAAAAATCGTAACGAATCGTCCCTCTTTCGTTAAAGAGAAAAACTGGTTAAAAGGACGACCCAGTCTTTGAAGCCTCTTACGATTACATAGTAAGAAAGAATACATGATATATGTAACAAAGCATTATTGTAAGTATTGTATGTTTTAGACGCTAACATCCCCCTATAAAAACTATATTAAAACAAAAACATAACCCAGTCTCAAATCTCATACACGCCATCTATTACTTTCCCAATGCAATTAAGAGTCTCGGATACTAACCACTGACGTTGTTTGAGTATCCGCCCATCTTCCCCGCCACCCTGGCTGACACCTGGCTCCCGCATGACAGGAGTACCACGCCACAACACCACCATATTCGTTCTGGAACAAAGATACAAGTACATTCACGTCCTTTGATCCCTTTCGAGGTGGATAGAACCTAGGAGAAATAATATCCTAAAGTCAGTTTACAACATGAATATTGGGGTTGTGATTTCAATGGATGATTGGTGACAGGACGCTAGCTCATCGCCTAATAGATGCCATTTACCTTTAGTCGCCTCCTATGACATGCCGGGATGAACGGCAGCTCGTTTGCATTCTTTTGCGTACAATGCTAGCACGGGTCATGAATCCGTAGTAAAAATAATGAATTAGATTGCTTGAGAAGGAATGGGGCATAGTTTCGTCGTTAAGGGTATGACTGTATGAATAGGTACAAGGTTCAAACTCCGGAATATGTACCAATGAAAATGAAGTTCCTCCGTTTTCTAAGTAATTTTTCTCAATAAAGAACACATTTTCCAAATATATTGAATACTACGGTAAGAGAAAACATCGTGAAACCGTCCTGTTCCCCGAACAGGTAATAGTAGTCAGTATTTGTAAATGGACAAGGCTTACCACCTGTCACATTCCGTATCTAGTTAAGATGGCATTAGAATTATTACCCGAACCTCTGACTACTCCTCGAGTGTTAAAGGTCGTGAAAGTGTTAGTAAATAACCCTTATGCACTTACGTTTTACAGAGTCCATTTTTTGAATTATTAATGCCTAGGATTGTCACTCAATACCAGTGGTCTCTATGACACTTCAAAGAATCTGAAACAATATTTAACATAAAATTAGGAACATTAATAAATATAAATAATAATCATCATCAGCCTGTCTGAATCCACTGTTGGACATAGGCCTCTCCCAAATGACGCCACTTCTCCCTGTTAATAGCTGGTCGCATAAATCGCATCATAATTCAATAAAGATTAATATTTTTTGTAATGGTTTCATATAATTTTAGACGTTTCGACAGACAGAGTCTCGGTGATATAATATCTCCTCTTCAATAGTAGGATTAAGTACTACTCTGAATAGTATACCATGATGGTACCAATTAAATACTGCCACGTCCAATGCAGCTCAATTCCTTTAATCCAATTAGAACCGAATTGATTTCAATGCGAATACGTTTGTACTGTACGAAATGTATTGGGAATTTTTGATTTGAGTAAACATTTTATCTTTCAATCTTTTATACATCCATGACATTTTATTGTCATGGCATCCTGAAAAGCATTTTGCTAAAATCCATCTGGCAGTTACAGTCCAAGTTGTAACACAAAACATTGTTAACGTCCGGAACGTAAATGAGATCCTATTTATGTATATTTTATAATGTATACTTTGTGTTTCTGTTTTTACCGTATTCAATTTTAAAAGCGCTTTTAAATATTGTTTTAATACAAAAAAAATATGACAGGAAGTTCTAAAAACAACCCAATAGATCGTACGTAGTCCAGGCTGGCAGCAATTTACAAATTCAAATGGAATAATGGCCAGGCAATGTTCCCGCCACTCACAGGTGTTTCCGCTGTCAAAAAGAACATTTTCCAACTAGTTCGACTTTTCTAGAACAAGCCTACATGCATACATTTGTAGCGTATAAACTGAACTCATACTAACAACTACATATATGATGTAGAAAATTCCCATTTTACATGCTTCGATTACTTTAGTTATTTACATTTTGTAATAGATTGCCATTACTCGGAATAATTTACATACCATCGCACCCCTTAATACCTTTCGAGGTGGACTGAACATCGGAGACACGCTAATATCTCCTATACCACTTTTTAACATTAATATTGAGATTGTGAAGATATATGGAATAGGACGAGTTTCTAGTCCATAGCTCAATAGATTCCATTTACCCTAGTCCCGGTCTAGTATCAAATAACATTAACATAGTTAACATTCGCTTATTCATTTTGGATGGACAGAAGCTTGGAAACATGAAAACATTTCCTTTGTCAGTTATATTGGATTGGATATCATAACATTGGAGTTGTGACGTCGTATAGAAATTTGGCCCAATAGATTTCACCTCAAGTTCGCTAATCGCCTCCTATGACATGCCTGGAAGAACGGCAGCTGGTTAGCATTATTTTAACGTCCTAGCACGGAACCAAAGCAACAATTACGAATCATGAAAAAAATTTAAATGTAATCAACACAATATTGGATTTAACTACTTATTTTACTACTACTACTTCGTAGTTTACTCCATAACTCACATACTCTCTCTTTAATCCTTTCGGAGTAGATTAACCCACAGACACGTTTTATCTTCTCCCTTAGCTAATGGGCCATTAATATAACTACATTTAAGTTAGAGAATCATTTGGCTGATGACTTAACAACACTCAAGTTATGAAATAATTTGTCTGATATCTTGCTGTTAGTTTCGACGAGGCTAAACGCCGTGACAAAACCTGCTTATGCCTCTGAATATGTAATTAATGTTTTCATTTCTAACATTAGATAGTATTTAGACTACTAGTAATTAGTACTTAGATTACTCTAACATTTATATTTATTTGTGACCTAAACGTTCGCTTTACCCGACATAGTTAGATACTACGTTCTAAAATCCTCGTTTCGTATAGACATACATTCGTTTCACGACTTGTGTATACACACTCCCTTTTTTAGTGTGACGGGGTAGTCAGAGTGCGATTTTTGCAATTTCGGAGGCATTTTAAGTATGAGTCACTTAAAGCCCGCGTTTCACTAGATAGACAGCACCCAACCTGATAGGTAGTAAACCGTATTGTCGTATACAGGCACTGGCACTATTCCCTATCCTGAGAGATAGGCAGGTTTCCTATATTTAAGTTCATACAACTAGATTTAAGGTATGAAATAATTTGTCTGATATCTTGATGTTAGTTTCCACGAGGCTAAATGCAGTGTCTACCTATACCTACTTACCTATTCCTGAATAGGTGATTAATGTATAAGAAGGTGGCTTCATTTCTAACACCAGATGGCGTAAAGCCACCGAAGACCCAACATTTATATATGTAACGTAAACGTTAAACCGGAATCTTTAGACACTGTGTCTACTCTATGCCACTTTGTCTTACCACAATCCCAGTCTTGTATTGAGATGGGGTTCATAGAATTAATTAGCTGTCTTTGACTCTTTTAACTGGGTGATTAATAATAATAATATTTGTATATTTATTAATAATAATAATATAATAATATTTTTATTATACACTATTACACCATTTGAACTAGCCCCTTGCTAAATTCATTTAAGACTTGTGATAAGGGTACTAGTCAACGTAAATCTAAGAATATGTACTTATTATATATAGCTAAATACAAATACAGTATATATAATCAACGACCAGACTGGATACCAGAAGAAAAGCGTAATTCTTAACTCTGCCTCCACCGGGACTCAAACCCTCACGATTAGCGTTTAGGTGGTTAACCACTCGCGCCACGGAGGTCGTCAAAACGCTGTGACTACCCAGCACGAGAAAATCACATCACATGTATGATTTAATGGGTTCACTGTATAGTTAATACTACACACATACATACACTGGCTAAATTTGATTAAAGCAAAAAGTTCGTGAAACTTTTCCACGGGGAACGATCTCGTTTTCAAGCTTAGGAAAGTTCAGTTGAATCCTTCTAATGAGATTATATAACTCTACTTAGCGGTCTTCTGCTTATCTGGGACGTGAATACAATGTTAAGTAGCTGTATTTCTTATGGGCATGTTACAGGAGATGACTAGCTAGTCTCCAGTCACTAATATTTTTTAACAATTCTTATATAAGCCTGTTAGTTCTGCTGACGATTGTTATGACACGCAAGGTCCCCAGCTTCAATATTAGGATGTGAGTACAATAATGAACGAGATAAAATATATAATTCGGACCCTTGCCTTGCGGAATAGTCAGAGCTTTGCATGATCACAATTGGGGAGTTGTTATACACGGTTGACTTAATAGTACAAACATACATGTCACGCCTGATTCCCTGTTGAGAGGTAGGCAGATATCACGGATCCCCATTTTAGACCACATACCAATTTCACTTCGTAAGCTTCATATTACAAAGTAAGCAAGTTTCTAGGCGATGTTTTCCCTATATTATCAATTTGAGTGTTGACTGTCTGCTAAAATATTATTTTTGGTTGGTTGGTACATTTATTTATTTTTACA
Source organism: Leucoptera coffeella (assembly GCA_030578115.1). Taxonomy (NCBI): domain Eukaryota; kingdom Metazoa; phylum Arthropoda; class Insecta; order Lepidoptera; family Lyonetiidae; genus Leucoptera; species Leucoptera coffeella. The sequence goes on from JAMBLF010000380.1 coordinate 270,360, forward strand.
GGTTTCCTAATAATTAACTCATAATTTCACTGCTCAATATTAGTGATAGGTTTTGTAACATGAAAATTCTATTTCAGCTCTAGTGAAAAAATATGAGCCTAAGGTTTTTAGTAGTAAAAAGTAAAAAATATTGTACAGTAATGGATAATTATCCATAGAACACTATTACTATACAATTACAGATATATTCAAGTGAACTTATGACTTCCCTAAAACGAAAAGTCATGAAGCGTAGATAAATATGTATAGATATAATATTTAGCCCCTATCATTAGCAGGGGGAAAATTTAGGGTCAGTTACATTTTCCTCCTCCGATATAGGTATACATACGTATAGCCACTTACAGATGGATTAAAGATCCTAACACATATAGATCACGACGATCATCTCATAAAAATAAAAGAGACTTTTGTTCAAATGCCATTAGTTACTTTTAACATGTAACTTGTAGATCACAGTGGGTTTTATTTTCAGTATTTCGTAATAATAAATGATTAGAGCATTTCCATAAGAATAAAAAAGAAATACCATATTTATATTCTATATTTTATGTCATGTCTTATGACATGTTACTATTTATTATTATAGAAATATAACAATCCAAATCAACAAAATACACATGTATTAACATACATACCCATAACGTATCCCAAATACAATCACGTATCTCACCACAATCTTAAACACTTATTTTACAGTATTATTTAATCATTCACTTTTTTCAGTCACTTCAAATTCCCAGTAAATTGTCTCTCTAAACGCGCCTTAACATAACCTCTGTAAATCGTAAATAAATACCGTTTTCCTTCACAACGTGCGTAAGGTTCGGCTCCCAGACTCACACTGGCAGCGACCCCGGGCATTTTACCCCGCCAGGGGGGTCTTACCCGGCCCATATACCCGGGGGACCAAAATAGGAGGTTCGAAATAAGGGTCCCTTATCAATTTACTTATTCGTTTGACGTGAATTCGGGAGTGGTAAGTGATATTTTGTTGAAATTATGATTGTGTATAAATGAAATAACAATTTACAAATTAAATTGTAAATTCAAAGCTTCGAAAATTATAGTCTATTTTATCTATCATAGGGTGGTAGGATTCAGCACTATCTCAGGGTGGTAGGGTTCAGAAAATTTTTTATTAGTATGCACATATCCATATACATGTATACATACATATACATAGACATTCACGTCTTTTACTTCCTTTGGGGTGAACAAAACCTCGAAGGCACGATAATATCTCCTAGGCCACATAAAATGGCATGAATAATAGAGTTGTGATGTCTGACGGAACATTTGTGAAAGGTTGCTAGCCCAGCCATATCTAGCACCTTCTACGACATACCGGGAAGAACGGCAGCTAACTAGCATTCTTTTTACGTCCCAAACTACAACGAGAAACCAAGACGAGACCGTTAAATTATGTTAACATAACTTCTGGAAGCCCCTAAGTCCATGCAAACTATTCCAAACTAACTCCGCAAAAGTTGAATAGTTGAATAACTGAACTGAAAACTAAACTTTCGCGTGCTACCGGGAAATGTTAACTAACTGCCGTTCCTAACCAGGTACCGCAATTTTGTTCATTAACAGTTAATAGTTAGTGCTTGTAAATGGCGACATAGCTTACATCTTTCACATTGAGTACTGAACATCTGGTCAACACGTGGGTTCGAGGTAGCCATAGAATAACTACTTCAACGATTGCAGAAATGAATACCTGGACCTCCGACTACCTCGCATTGGTATTGACCTGGGTCCTGAACGCGGTTGTTTTTATACATTAATTTAGTGTAATTTAGTTTTTTTAATTTTATTATAGTAATAAAAATAAGCTTTTATTCATTAAAACACATTGACATACACAGACAGGAAATTAAAAAAAAATTTATAAAATATTAATCGATAGGTAAGCTTGCAGTTTGTCACTAATATTTTATACAAAATATGCCGTTTGAATAAGAAATCTAAAGGTTTCTACGTTAAATCTTCTCTTCAAACACCTTTTTTCAAAAAGGAACAATCTTGAGTGACCACTTGTCTCAAGGACCCATGATGGCGCGATTTATTCACCCCGAGTCACTCTATCTGTATTTTCGCGGAAAATTCCCTTATCATGGTAAGCTTTTTATGTGCGAAAGCCCGAATGGTAAATGTTGATTTTCTGTAATTTTTCCCTTTATTTTCTTGCCTGCTGGGATTTCGATAAAATATAAGGAACCGCCTTCTTCTCTGTATGTAAATGGAGATTAAAGGACTAAGGATAAATTGATTTTTTATACTCGTAGTTATGACACTGTCAATTTGCTAAAAGTGCCTGAAGTTCTGTCTGCCCCGAAAAGGTTTAAGAGACGAGAATGGAAGCATATATGCTTTTGCCTCGTGCTAGTATGGGATTAGAATAGAATAGCTATCTATATTTCCCAGTAGGTATGTCAAAAAGTGATGAATAAGGGACTTAGAGTAAATGGAATTTATTGGCCGATAGGCCGGCAACCTTTCAGCATTTTTTCATACTAATGCCACCATAACTTCGATAATGATTAAAGTAAAGGTTCTGTTTACATCAAAAAGGATAAAAAGACAAAAAATGCAAACGCATTCACGACCATTAAACCTTGCGGGGTAGTCAGAAGTTCAGGTGTCCATCTCCGCAATCGCGAAGGTAGTAATTCTATGGCCACCTAGAACCCACGCGTTGACCAAATAGTCTTTACTCTATGTGACAGGTGGTAAGCCATGCTACCATTTACGAGCACTAACTATTACCTGTTCGGGGAACAGGTAGGTTTCCTCACGAAGTTTTCCCTCACCGTAATTGACAGTGAAGAAAAGAACGTGAATTTACAACAAATTTTATCTTTTCATGCCGTTAGCTTTGCCGAAATAACGTAAAGGCAATATTTCACACAAAGTCAGCCGTGAGAAAAGCCTTTGAAATGTTACACGTAGAATAAAAATGTCTCATTAAAATTCTGTTTGGCACGTTCGCCTTTTATTATATTTTAAGTAATTCCCAAAGGAGTGAACAGAACTTTAGAGTACAAAACTGAGTCTTATGGTATTTGGTGTTTAGTAATCTTCGGTATGCATTACATGATGATATCAATACCATCTCAATCCAGTTAGTAAGGCCAAGATATAAGAATACTATACATACATACGCTTCACGACTTGTGTATACACACTCCATTTTTTTTATTATGGCGGGGTTGTCAGAGGCTTTAATGCCCATCTCCGAAATTTTGAAGGCATGTTAAGTATGGGTCATTGGAAGCCGCGTATCACTAGATAGACAGCACCCAACGTGATAGGTAGTGAACTATATCGCCGTATATAGGCACTGACTATTACCTATCCAGAAGGATAGGCAGGTTTCCTCACGATTTTTTCCCTCACCGCTAGCGACTGTAAATTATGTACGTAATTGAAAAACACATATTTAAATTTCATTCATTGGTACATGCTAGAGTTGGGATTCTAACCTAGGAACTTTCTCATACGAAGTCCGACTACAGCCGCTTCCACTGGGCTACAGCCTATACAGAATACTATACGTAAAGTTAATCATGAAAAAGATGTGGTTACCTACATACTGTTCTACCCAAAAGGTACTTATTGTACTGCGCTAGTATGGTATTAAACAGAGTGTGTTCACCTTAACTTATGTATCACTAGTTCAGTCTTCCGATTTTAACCTTATAAATGCTAAATGGCTTTAAATACCTTTAAATTCTAGTTACTACACTAAAGTTATAAGTTTAACTGAAAGAGGAAATTTTGATGAAAATGTCTTTAACAATACCACCAATGTCACTCACCTGACCTGGTTGACGATCTCCGTGGCGCGACTGGTTAACCACCTGACCGCTAATCATGAGGTCCCGAGTTCTATTCCCGGTGGAGGCATAGTAAAAAACTACGCTTTTCTTCTGCTTTCCAGTCTGAGTGTTGATTATATATGCTTTATATGTTTTTATCCATATAATAGGTATATATTTCTTAAATATACGTTGACTAGTACTCTTGAACTTACCAAGGAGCTAGTACAATTGGTGTAAAATCGTCCTAAATAATAAGTGGATTGATTGATAGTAAGATAGACGCTATATTGAAAAAGGGTAACGTTAGGAGTACCTATAACCGCCGAGTGTGTATGAGAAGATGTATGAGTGTCAAAGAAGCGAAGGTGGTCTGTCAGGATCGGGACAAATGGGGATCCGTGACCTCTTCCTACCCCACTACAGGCAATCAGGCGTGATGTGTATGTATGTATGTTATTATTAATATTATATAATTAATTCTTTTCTCTATTTGTGTATATGTATTACTGCGTCTAGTGTGAATAAAAGGTTTTTTTTTTATAATTATAACTCAATGATCTAGTTGTCATAAAAACTATAACTCTCGTGATGTTTGTGTAGTATTATTTGTGTTTACTTTCGTTACAGACAGTATTTCGGAGAGTGGGCGGTTGTCTAATAATTTCATTAGGCTTGTTTGCTCGTCTCATTTGACCCACGAGTTACTTTTCTAGATTGAACTGTACTAGAGTTTATTTGATCTTTATACGCGTGCTCTTATTTTGAATTAGACAAACATGTAATAATTTTTCGGGTATTTAGAATTTGAGTTATTAATATAAGATTTTATTAACATAGCTAAAAACGTAATTTGTGAAAGAAATTATGTGTTACAGCAAAAATCTATGTTATACGCTTGTTTGCATCAGATAAGCTATTTTTATATTTAAGGATTATGACATCTACGTTAGCTTCTCAAAGCATATATTATTTCACGCTATTAGTAGATAGATATAGAATAGATTTACATAGATTGAATGGCATAAAAACACAGGGGTATACATTCCAAAAACCTTGGAGGAACATTATATTCAAAATCACCTTTAAGGTTACCAAGAGTATATAATATACTAGTGACAGGTTTCTTAGCTACAGTACCGTTAATAATATTTATACATGGTACATATTACGTATAGAATAGTATCAGTCATATAATCTCTCAATAAAACCTCCTTCTACATTAAAATAGTGTCTATTAATGTGCCTGTGTATTGCATCATTTCATATACATACATACATATATGCACGCATCCATGTCCCTAAGGAGATAGGCAGAGACTATCGATCGCCACCTGGAACGATCATGATAAATCTCCCAAGTTTCACTCTCACTTATTAGCCTTTTCACACATGCTCTTCTATTCTTCACGCTACGTATACCAGCCTTAAGAACAATGTTTCCAATTTGAGCTGTATATGATCTACGCGGCTTGCTTAAACTTAAACATCGAATGTTTTACATTTTAAGCAATCCAATTCGGTTAAGTTTAATCTCCATTGCAAAACAGAATAATAAAAAAGGCTTAAGTATCATTCTCTGTATTAGTATTCTTTGCTGTAACTCTGCAGTACTTTTCAAACAATCGCCACTTAGCAGGGGGCGCCACTGTCATTGTATTACTTTGTGGAAAGTTTCAAAAGAATACATTGTTTTCAAAGCTTACAATGTTATTGCTAAGTTCAAAGTTTTTATTGGTAGTTCTTATTTTCGTTTGTGGATCGGTAATAACTACAATGTTGTGTTTTAGATATAGATTTTAATGTAACTTAGACATAATTTTAAAGCGTAGGACGATTTCGTGATTAAACCTAGCTGTTCTCAGAAAAATATTACTAAAGAAGTAGTCTTTGGTAAATTTGAACGCTGAAGGACGATTTATAACGAAACATATTACATACAAAATTGACTTCTACAAAGAGAAAATTTCGTGGTGACACCTAAAATTTAAGTACAGACAAAAATCAGTGGTATTAAACAATATTTACAAGAGGTAATAAATCAAAATAAAATCAGTTGTTCACAATATGAAATGTTGCTAATTTGGTGAAAAGTAGGATCAATGTGACATCGTAATATGACACGTTAACCTCTAATTATCTTGCTAGTTATGACAATCGTGGGTCAATTTTATACTCAGGCATAACCTTAATTTTTATCCCTTTAGAGCGATGATAAAATTTTTAATAGTCTTTATATCTAGTCAGGGCATAGTTATAATGTATATAGGGACCTAGAGGCGTTAATATGTTTATGTATATCTAATACATATTAAGTTTGTAAATAGTTATTGTGTTTGTATATATTATGCGGAATAAAATATCTGTTATCAACCCAAACACAAGTTGTTATATTTACTATAACATAAAGTGATATACGTTTATATCAATGCCAGTAAAAAAATATTAAGTATCAAAACTAGTTATCTCTTAAAACTATGCCTATAATGTACATAAATAAATGCATAGGTACTAAATACGTGGCCTATTCACACTAAAGCAATCCGTTGGAAAATCTTGTTCAAACAACATAAATCAGAATGAAGCTTCACGCAAAAGCCATTAAGCATTTTGCTCCACCGAATACGCGCAAAGGTTTTGTCTCCTCAAACACAATTGAAGAAGGTTAGCTACGTATATAGGAGTATATATTCGTAATCCTTAGTAGAAAATATGGCGAACTTGTTTTCTAGTACATTCGGAAGTTAAGGGCACTTTTAATGTCAATACTATTCAAATGTAAAACAAAACCATTTAGGTGGTTATTCAGTAAAAAAATCAGTGTAAATATACAAAGTTCACTTTTCAAGTACACTTTTTCTTAAGAAAAGATTTATACATTCGATGACCAATATCACTGTTGGTGTAGTAAAAGGTTCGTGTAGTGGGAATATAGTATCCGCTTTTTACCAGATAGTTAGTACCTACTCTACACGTATGTAGTTCTTTTTTCTTACGGCGAGAACCACAATCACTGTCGTAAAATAGACAGATATAAACATATTATTACCCCGCACCGTAGAAGTGTTTTTTTTTAAATATTTTTCCTGGAAACCTTATTATTATATATTTATAGTAATTAGAAAATAATAACCTTAAGTAACATTTCAACATCCCAATAATTAAAATATATTATCTTTTTATTTGACTAAAACTATGAAGCAAGATAACCTTCTGCAAATGAGAGTGTGGTGAGACAAATCTGAATGCTCGCACTTTGTTTCACCTGCTGCATTTGAGTTATGCAATCATTATATCATTTGTATACTCCACTGCTATGGCGTTTCAATATAAAAAGACTAGCTGCCTTTCTATATACGTTGACTAGTACCCTTAATAGTATTATATTATCTGTGCCCTTAACACAGGTTTTAAATAAACTTACCAATGGGCTAGTTCTATTGGTGTAATAGTGTCCTAAATATTATTAATATTATATTCAATAAAAAAATTATGTGTTATATGAAACCAAGGTAAAAGAGAAACTTTTTTCACATTTTGGACATTAAACTAATTACCAATGATGAAACGTGAGTAATCTGTACTTACTTACATATATGCATATACATTCACGTCCTTTAATCCTTTTCTGGGGGACAGATATAATCTCTCCTAGGTCACTTATCAGCATGAGTATTGGGCTTGCGATGTCATAATGGAACATTGGGGACAGATTTCTAGCCCATCGCCCAAAAGATAATATTTACCCCTAGTCCCTAAGTTACCTCCTACGACATGCCGGGAGGAAACAGGACTATATGCATTTATACACCAACATTATTTACTAACTTTTAGATATGAAAAATATTGTTTGATCTTTTGATTAATCATATGATGATTGAGTATAAGTAAAAAAGCTTCAAAGATAAACAACCAATATCAATTATTCATTAGCAATCTAAATGCTAATTCATTTTGAGCCTTAACCAGCGTGTATTAAGTTACAAATTGCCTCGGCTCCTATTTCGCGAATTGATATTCTCCATCTACGTTATTTTCGATTGAGTCGATCTGTTACTTGAGGCTCATTATTTTTTATGTATGTTCATTGTTGTGTAGGATATAATATACGTAAACATCGCGACCTTTTGCCTTAAGAGAGATGAGAGTATCTTTTTTTAATTCATATCTTTATTTAGTAGCCTTACACCTCAAAGGTTACGCCGGCTTAAAATAAGAGTATCAAGAAGATAATGAAAACATTTGTAATATATGTGATGTTAAGCTTTAACAAATAAGTAAATATAAAATACTACAATAAACTAAATAATAATGATGAATCTTTAGACAAAACAAACGCATTCACGACCATTAACCCTTGCGGGGTAGTCAGAGGTTCAGGTGTCCATCTCCGCAATTGCGAAGGTAGTAATTTTATGGCCACCTCGAACCCACGTGTTAACCAGATAGTTAGTACTCAATATGACAGGTGGTCAGCCATGTCGCCATTTACAAGCACTAACTATAATCTGTTCGAAGAACAGATAGGTTTCCTCACGATGTTTTCCCTCACCGTATAATTCGATGTATTTCGTAAATGTGTTTTTATTAATGAATCTTTAGAATATAATGTTTTTATCTTTAAAAAGCCTTCATCAACTTTCTTCTTAAAATACTCTATTCTTAAGATACTGTAATATGTATAGCATGAAGAATAGAAGAGCATGCATGAGAAGAATATATAGAAGGCAAGCAGGATTTATCAACATCGTTCAAGGTGGGCATCAATTGTTTCTACCCAACTCATTCGGAAGTAGAGGTGTGAATAAATATATGTATGTAACATTCATACACTTCACCGCTCTACTTGAACACATTCAGCATATGAAATTGAATTGAACATACGCTACTTTGCGGAAATCCATGCGCGGAAAGATAACTCCAATTTCCTTTTATTCCTTTTCAGCGAAATAAAAGTGAATCGAGGTTGAAAGATTTGTGTCAACGACATTATTGCTCATAGGTGACTTTACATACATAATAATAATAATATATATTTATACAAGTAACAATGTCGATATTTTTAGTATACTATGTTAGTATAAGTGGGAAGTCCACTCATGTTATGGCTATATACAATCACGTCCTTCCATTTCGGAGTGGACAATACCTGTGAGATTTAGTATCTCCTAGGTCAATTTTAACAAATATTGGTGATGTCACAGGTTCTTCTTGCGTCATCGGCGTGTGAGTTGCAGGAGATGGTCACTTGCATGAATGAGTCCCTTAAGAGGAAAGGAATGAAAATTAATGTAAATAAAACGAAAGTAATGGTCATGGAGGGACTTAGCAAGACAGAGTGCAAGATTGACATAGATAATGAAAGAGTTGAACAAGTGAATGATTTTGTATATCTGGGAACACTTTTTACTAGTAACGGAAAATGTGAGGGAGATATTGAACGTAGAGTGTGTGCAGGTAATAAGATTAATGGGGCTATGTATAGTGTTATGGGTAGCCAGTTGATTTCTCAATCGGCACGTATGGCTATACATAGGGCTGTGCTGGTTCCAACATTGACTTATGGTAGTGAAAGTTGGGTATGGCAAAAGAAGCATGAAAGTAGAATCAATGCCGTCGAAATACGGTCACTGAGAAGCATGTTAGGAGTAACATTGAATGATAGAATTAAAAATAGTGTGATAAGGGAAGGTTGCGGTTTGAAATAAGATGTAGTGACTAAGATTGAAAAGAGCATGCTTCGATGGTTTGGACATGTTATGCGGATGAATGATAGCAGATTGACAAAAGGAATATATATGAGTGAAGTGGAAGGGCGGTTACGTAGGGGCCGGCCTAATAAGACATATAACAGTCAGATAGACGCTATATTGAAAAAAGGTGACGTTAGGAGTACCTATAACCGCCGAGAGTGTATGAGAAGATGTATGAATGTCAATGAAGCGAAAGTGGTCTGTCAGGATCGAGACAAATAGGGATCCGTGATTTCTGCCTACCCCTCTACAGGGAATCAGGCGTGATGTGTATGTATGTATGTATGGTGATGTCATATGGAGCCTTGGTGACAGCTTGCTTGCTCATCGCCCAATAGATTTAATTTACCCCTAGTCCCATAGTTCTATAACATGCCGGGAAGAACGGCAGCTAGTTAGCCTTCTTTTTCGTCGCAGCTAGCCCGGGATCTTCATCATGGCGTTATATATGAGTCAATGGATTAGTGAGCAAAAGCTTTTTTCCACAGCCTGAGTTATAGTAAAACAAGATGGTGGGATAAATGATTCTAAGCTCAAGTTTCTGATCCTATCTCCACTTATAGCTTATGTTTACCGGATTCCTTTATTGTTTTACAATTGTCAAACAAATAATTTTAAATTTATTCTTAATAAAAAAATACATTTACGAAATACGTCCAATACTACGGTGAGGGAAACATCGTGAGGAAACCTACCTGATCCTCGAACAGGTAATTGATAATGCTTGTAAATGGCGACATGGCTTGGCACCTGTCACATTGAGTACTAACTATCTGGACAACACGTGTGTTTTTAAGGTAGCCATAGAATTACAACGTCCGCGATTGCGGAGATGGACACCTGAACCTCTGACCGCATGGGTTAATGGTCGTGAACGCGTTTGTCTTTTTTGGGAATTCTGAAACCTGTCTGTTCATGATATGTATGTTTGAATAAGACCCATATGTTGAATGTATATTCATGTTAACTTCGCTCTTTTCAGCATCTCAACGTTTGTTCCATGGAAATATGTTTTCAGTTCAATTTCCATTTCTCCTGAGAGTACTTGAACTTAATTACTTTTTCTCATTTGCGTAGCAACTTAATTTTCTCTCTCATTATATTTTTTCTGTCCCAAGCTAGTCTGGAGTGATAATTAACCAACTGTCTTAATTAATTGCTTTTTACTCTAGTCCTATATAAATGCTCTGCTAAAATACATGAATAAATTATTCTGTATTAGTCAAAGACTTAAATAAAATGCTAAGTTTAATATAGTTGTCATACTTCTTAGCATGGGTGAAATGGTTACAAGTATATTAAATTTCGTAGCTGATATAGGCTGGCAGCCCTATCATCACTTTATCATCACAGCATCACAGCCCTTATACAAGTGCTAATGTTCACCAAAATTGTATTGACCGATGAGACATTGGTGTATTATATGTCAATGGATTTATATGTCAATAGATACATACTTACTTCGGTAAGGCAAAACATCGTGAGGAAACCTGCCTATTTCTCGAAATAGACATAGTCAGTGTTAATGTTAACGGCGATTTGGTTTATCACTTGTCACGTTAGACATTGGTTATGAAGTAAAAAGTGGGTTTCGAGATCCTAGAAATCATAACAAAACTTAGTTGAGGGTGGACACTCGAGTGAGTGAGAGCACTACGTCGAAAGGAATGTACAGTTGTGAATAAATATATATGCTTTCGTCCTTATTTTATTCGCTACAATTAACTAAATTTAACCTAACTTTTAAGGTTTTGTTAGAAGCTATATTGAGAGAAATATATATATTCACATACATGTCTCGTCTCTTGGAAGATTTGAGACAAACGTGATCCACGGGTCGTCACGTAACTCCTGATACGGATGACGCAAATCTCAGCAAATGGGAGCGATAAAACTGCCATCCATCTTGGCGATATTCGCTCGTGCAATTCTACTCATGATAGCATTGATTCGGAGGTGTTATTGTGATATTATTGGTTGATATTATAGGTACCTCAGTGACAGATATTAGGACAAATTACGAAATATATTATTTGTTTCCGTGGTAGTCTGCGACGTAAAAAAATACTAAATAGCTGTGTAACAACTAAGGGACTAGGGTTAATGAAATGGATGGTTGCTAGCCCGCTGCCTAATAGAGTAAATTATTATTATTATTATAACTAATGTTCCATATGACATTACAATCCGAATTTCAATGAGAAAAAGTAACTAAAGAGATATAATCATCTTTCCAAGGTTCTGTCTAGATTTAACAACGTGAATGTATGTATATTTAATTGATTTTCAAATACAATTCTTTTTCCGTACTGGTCTAATAACTAAAGATAATGCTAACTGAGTTCTTACCTTAGATTTCGTAGGCTCTTGAGCAGTGGGCTAGAAACCTGTAACCATTCCATATCAATATCATCACAACCCCGATATTTATGTCTTTAAGGTACCGTTCGCCGAAAAGGAATTTAAACACGTGAAATAATTTGAATGGAAAAAATATAGACTGCCTAAGTGCTCTTAAGTAGATCCCGCCCTAGAACCACCCGCCCAGTCGCTTTAAGTGATTGAACAACTTGAGTGATGGACTGCTAACCTGTTATAATAACGATGATTCTGGTAAAAGATAACTAGGGAACAATATAAACAAAAAAATATATTTTATTATCGTTTTATTTTTCTAAAAACATAATCTAACTATGTATAAAAATAATTTAGTTAGACAATTTTAGATGGTCGGACTTTATTTATAGAATAGTGATTCTGGTTTAATATAAGTGCTTAAAAATAGTTATTGTAAACAATTATCATATTTAATATATAAAAAAATTCTATGTTTGTATGTTAAAATATGCACACGATTTTAATTTCCACATGGTTGAATAGAACAAAGTGTTGTGATGAATTTAAATGGGCTGATTGTTGGACATAAAAAAAAAGTTGATGGCTATAGTAACCAAAAAAACAGAAAAAAACTATTCTAACAAGCTCTAACAAGCAAACCTATTTATTTGCCGTAACATTACATATAAAATTATCATCCTAAATATGGTTCAGTGATTAGTTCTAAGCTTACAAGCTTCTATTAACCCCTTTTAGTATTCTGGTCGTTAATCAATATGAACACAGCTAACGACCAGAGATTTCAACAAAAACCGTAGTATAGCTGGAACAAAGTTTGCTACGGTTCAGGTGTGATTTATTCCAAAAGTTTCGCTTTTGTACTACGAAACGAATATTCGTGTTCATGAATTCGTAGTTTTTCGTTGTATACGAAAAGTTTTCGCTTTATATAAAGCACTGATTGTTCCCAAAGGAAATGGAATTTTTATTATAATGTACTTACTTTTGCTATATGACTCGAATATATATATATATATATATATATATAATTCGACGTAGCTGAAGTGTTTAGGGCTTGACTCTGTATCAGTGAGTGGTCGTGAACGCGTTTGTTTTTTATATATTTATTTCCTGATGGAATAGACATCCAAAACCGATTCTGACAAATCTCTCATGCTTCTATCACACCCATTAATCTTTTAAAGGTTTAAAACTCAGACATGCATACATACACATCACGCCTGATTCCCTGCAGCGAAGTAGGCAGATATCACGGATCCCCATGTGTCCCGATCCTGAAAAACCACTTTGGCTTCGTTGATACTCATACACCACCTTATACACGGCGGTTATAGGTACTTCTAACATCACATTTTTGAATATTCCTAAAATAATAGTATGTAATATATGATAGTAAGTCACAGGAATATTATTTATAACAGTAAGTCACCATCGAAATAATGTCTTAATGATGAAAACCACCTCTGACTACCGATAAAGGCTTTTACGGTAAATTCATATCCACATATATATAAGCCCTCTTTAGCCGTAGCCAAACGTCCCAGTAATCTCAAGGAAAAAATGTCTGTCATTAATATGAAACGCCTTGAGTTAATGGATCGTTAGCGTTCTTGTCGTGCCCACTTAAGTGTCTTTCCTAAGTGTTATCAAAAGCCTTTAAATTGCGACGCAAAAAAGCCTGTTTTCTGAGTTTACAATGTCACTACTTAGTTTTTTGACACGTGAATTAGTAACAGCCAGTATTGAAACGAGTTTCTAAACATTCTAAGTTTAAAACGAAAATATTGAATTTTACACCAAAATAATATAATTTCAACACAAAAATAAGCTTTGTTGTACATATATACACGCACCTCATCTAATCTCTTTTGGGGTACACAGAATCTTGAAGACGAAAATATTGCCAATGTAAATTTTGAGCAGGAATATTGGGTTTGTGATGTCTATGGAACATTGGCGATAGCTTGCTAGCCCATTTAATCGCCTCCTTCGACATGCTAGGAAGAATAGCAGCTAGTTATCGTTTTTTACGTTCCAGCTAGCACGATACGAGTTAAATATTTACTTAATATTAGCATTATGTATGATACTCATGTACTTCTGTCACTTTTGGACGAAACCTTGAAGGTATCTCTCAGTTACCTTTAACGTAATTTACGAGCATGTTATGATTTTATATCCTATTGGTGTCAGGTTGTTAGCTCACATTATACCCGTTTTGTAATTATTGTTGTTTATACGATAAAAAGCGTTAAAATTCAAACTCTAATGTTTTTATTCAATATAAGTACAAGTACACTCTTTAAAAATCAAAATTAGGTTTAAATTATTATTATCGCTTTAGGAGTAAACGTATAATGCTTATATAATAAAATACATACCATTCACCCCTAATCCCTTAGTCGCCTCCACCATTAGGCAACGAGACAGATATTTACTATTCCATCAGATCCCAAACTAACACGTCCCAACTTCTCACTTGATAAATGGTACATATGGTTGCAACTGTGCCCTATACTACGAGTCGTTCTATCGACCTACATTCTAAAGTGGCTCACTCGTAGCAAAGTATCCGTAGTACAAGGCCTTGACTAAAAATGGAATGCCTTGACATTGTTACAGTCTAGGTGTCATTGTGTCAATGATCTAGGCTTCTTGACTAGCTGCCTTTCTTGCTGACACGTCGCAAGATTATTAAAGTTCAATAGAATATATTGGGCAATGGAATATCAACATTTTTTATCTAAGCCATTACAATATGGCCGGATATTATAAATAATAAATAATAATATTTTAGGACATTATTACACCAATTGAACTAGCGCCTTGGCAAATTCATTTAAGACTTGTGTTAAGGGTACTAGTCAACGTATATTTAAGAAATATTTACTTATATATATATATATATATATATATATATATATATATATATATATATATATATATATATATATATATATATATATATATAGCATATATAAACAACGACCAGAATGGAAAACAGAAGAAAAGCTTAGTTAATTCTGCCTCCACCGGGGATCAAACCCAGGACCTCACGATTAGCGTTCAGGTGCTTAACCAATCGCGCTACGGAGGTCGTCAAATTTTGTTATTATATAATTATAAACGACAAACAAGACAGAAGAAAAGGCGGCTTTAGCTCAGTGGGTAAGACCTCTGACTTCTTGTGAGAAAGGTCCTAGGTTCGAATCCCGGCTCTTGCATGTACCAATGAATGAAATTTAAATGTTTAGACTAATAAAGAATTTGAATTTGAAATGTGTTTTTCAATTATGTACAAAATTTAAAGAAGGGAAGGGAAAACATCGTGAGGAAACCTGCCTATCCCTCAGGTAATAGCCAGTGCCTATATACGGCGTTAAGGTTCACTACCTATCACGTTGAGTGCTGTCTATCTACTGAAACACGGGCTTCGAAAGACCCATAACAAACATGCCTTAGAAATGCGGAGATGGACACTCAAGTCAATGACTATCCTGCCACAATAAAAATGGAGTGTGTAAACGTAGGTCGTGAAGCGTATGTTAAGTTTGTTATGTCGGCCGATGCAATATCAAACTGTTATATTTTATAACAATGCTAAATGTCTCATTCTAGTCTATGACGTTTCAAAATGCTAATGAGCTGCCGGTTTTCTCGGTTTCGATATGTATTTGTTAAGAGGAAATAAATGTTTACTAACTTATTGTTAATATATTTTTTGTCTTTAAAAAAGTCATATTTATGATGCTTGTATTGTATAAAAAACATATCAATGGATAAAGAAGCAAAATCAATCAATAAAAACACAGTGATGTAACAAAAAATATATTTTATAATTATGAGCTTTAATTACACACATACACATTTTATATACGTACATAGGTAGCACATGATTAAGTATTATATAGTTCCATTGACCCGACTTTTCACTACTTCCAACTCGACCCTGGACTTATCATCATATATAGCCATTAACTATTAGCCTATCCCCACATATAGACAAGTTATTCCAGTACTAGATGAAAACCCGGATACACAAGTTCAGTGCGCGATTTTAACAATATTGTCGCCACCCAAGCTATAGAAAAAGCTGTTTTTTTATGTGCTAGGGATGGGGCTCGAGTGACTTTTTTTCACTAGAATCACTCGGTCCTGGTAAGTTACTCGAACTAAATTACTCAACAAACTAACCGTAGTGTGTCAAAGCCTTTAGAATTTAATAAAATACTTCATATAATCCAGTTTTTGAATACAAACTCAACTTCTATAACTCTCAACTTTTATAAAGATAAGACATTATTTCATGTTTTATTTTTTCGGTAAGGTTTCGAGTCACCCTACCGTAGCTCTGCACTTAATCCTAAATCTAGATTCTAGTATTCACATAGACATGTCAACTATAGAGAAGACATAGTTGGTACTACTCGTGTCGGTAGTCTGAACATCATATATCGGGGTATCGGCTTTTTTCTCTGGTAATTCAGTTCTGAAAATAAAAATGATATAACATAACATATGCTTCACGACTTGTGTATACACACTCCCTTTTTTATTATGGCGGGGTAGTCAGAGGCTTGAATGCCCATGAAATTTCGAAGGCATGTTAGGTATAAGTCATTCATTAAAAATGATATAACTAAATAAAATAGCCCCGTGCTACATGAAATAAATATCTAGTTAGATAACCAATGTTCCATATGGCATGAAAAGTCTAATATTAATGCTAATAAGTGACCTAGAAGTTAATATATCTCCAAGGTTCTATCCACCTCGAAAGGAATTGAAGGACGTGAATGTATGTATACGTAGTTAGATGCCTTTTCCCGGCATGTCGTAGAAGGCAACTAGGGGACTAGGGTAATAAGAGTAAAAGGAGTCTATAGGGTGATAGGTTAGAAACCTGTCCCTAATGTTCCGTGTGACATCGTAACCGCAATATTCATGCTAAAAATTGTCATAGGACATATTATCGTATCTTCGAGGTTCTGTTCACCCCAGAGAGATAACACGAAGTGAATGTAGGTATATGTATAACAGTATACTCACAATAATGGTTCCGTCTGTTGTTGAACTGTCACTGAAAAGAAATTTAAAAAACGTTAATAATTTACGAATAAGTCTCTGAGTTTCTGTCTACTTCGAAAGGGATAAACGAATGTTGTATTTAGTATATTACGTAATGAATAAGAGGAGTGGGCCTTACGCAATACTTGTATGGAAACTAGCGTGGCATTATGCCGGGTGAAACAAGGTACGCGAGATGGAGGGGAGATATTACAACAATTGAAACACGGCATCGGCCAATCAAATCAGGTATTTTCTTCCTAGTACACATTTTTAGACTCCGCGCGAATTAAAACACGCCATTTGGACTCCGCACCACGTAACGGGGACCGCTCCTTACACCGGGTCCTCTATATATTTGGTTCGTGGTATATTACTTACCATACTGCGTTTGTTGCACACTCGTAGAAACCTCAGTTGTGTAGTATATGAATTCTTTGCCATCGTCCTTCATCTAGAAATTATCAAAATATTTAATTTAATATTTCAAAATAATGTATATTTTTACAATATAAAAAGTAGTAATTCTATGGCCACCTCGTACCCACGTATTGACCAGATATTCAGTACTCAATGTGACAGGCGGTAAACCATGCTGCCATTTACAAGCACGAACTATTACCTATTCCATGAATAAATGAGTTTCCTCACGATGTTTTCCCTCACCCTAATTAACTACGAATTTCGCCAATATATTTTTATTGCAAAAAATTACACAGAAATACAGAAGACTTTGTTTACATTGGCACATGCTCCGGGATTTGAACCCTGTACCCTCTTATACAGAGTCAAGCATCTATCGATATAACAAAAATGTGGAATAAAATGCGAAGTACGAGTAAGTACTATATAATAAATTGCCAGAGGGTCACCCTGTTGGCAACCTGTACTTGAATAAATTAAATTGTGTTTGAAAAAAAAATACATATATAATAAATAACTTTTTATATCTTATAAAATATACGTAATGAAATGTGACACAGATGTATATATGTATATTATAACCTCTGCATATGTATTATAACCTCTCTCTATATTATCTCCACTTATATTCTTACCACAAACTCATGCAACAAAGGCGCTGGTTCCACCGGCAAGACCACAGATGTCTCTGCCTCCTCAGGCGCCACCACCGCCATCTGTGGTTCGGACCAACTCTTGTTCTGCTTCATCAGTCTTTCCACTTGCTTGTATGAGGGCTCACCACCTATGTAGTCCCTTTTCACTCTGTTGTGGAATTTCACTTCGTGCTTACGGAGGTCTGATCTGTATTATTGCAAGGTTTAAGTTATAGTTTTGTAGATACGGTGTGCGATTCCCTACCGGTGAATGTGATGTCTTTATACATTGTACACACATATATTCATGCCTCTACATCCCCAAGGGGATAGGCAGAGATTATCGATCGCCACCTGGATCGATCCTGACCAATCGCTCTGGCATCACTCACTTCTATTAACCTTCTCATACATCCTCTTCTTCATCACTCCAATTTTATGCAATGTATAATTTCCATATTTGTTGAACACATCATTTCTTAGGCGAGAGACAATATCGATGTAAATTTCCTTTCATCTGTTGAGGCAATCATCAGAATTGGTTAATAGCAATAGGCATTTCAACTATCACAGTATCAATTGCCAAAGACCTCATTTAAGACTAACAATACCAAATAAAATGTTTCATTGATACGATATTTATACTTATATTAAATATCTAAAATATTGTCCTGTGCTAAGCTGGGACGTAAAAAGAATACTAATTAGCTACCGTTCTTCCCAGCATGTCGTAGGAGGCGACAAAGGGACTAGGTGTTAATGGAATCTATTGGGCGTTGAGCTAGCAACCTGTCACCAATATTCCATAATTTATATACACACGACCCCAATATTCATGATAAAAAGTGATCTTGGAGATATTATATCTCGTAGTTTGGTCCACCCGAAAGGGATTAAACGACGTTAATGTATTAGCCTTAAGTCTTGTTTGTCCACCCTTTGTTATAATATGTAAACTCACTTGTAACTAAACTCCTTGCCGCAATATGTGCAGGTCTGCTTGATGTTCATGTGGGTGGCACTGTGGTGTTCGCGGAGTAAACTTGAAGTCCGAAACGCTTTGTCACATAATTCACACTGGGGAACAGAAAGCAAAATAGATATGGTATATAACAAGACAAAAGTCAAACGCGTTCACTAACATTAACCCTTGCGGGGTAGTCAGATAAGTGACGCAGTAGCAACGCAGTTATATCGCTGTCGTAGTTAACTAAGGCTCCGGCTGTGGTGTGCATATCCTAATTATATTCCTTCAAGAAAAATTATATTCCTTCCTTACTTCAAGTATGTTTATGAATTATAGGTTATTATATATTAGATTATCAATTTTATTATATATACTATTTATATTATATCTGTAATCGCTATAATGTTTTATTATAATTATATTATTTTGTGTACATTTATTATTTATAGCTTGTGAGAGTTTCCAAATCGGGTGCTACCGGAGGACCGGTGATGCAGCCTAGCTGCATCGTATACTGAGGCAGCACCTTTTCACTGAATCAAGGTTTCCATTGTTTTTTTTATGTAACGGTTGTACTTACATGTATTGAATAAATTATTTTAAAACAAAATCAAACGCATTCACGACAATTAACCCTTGCGGGGTATCAAGGTTCAGGTGTCCATCTCCGCAATTGCCAAGGTAGTAATTCTATGGCCACCTCGAACTCACGTGTGGACCAGATTGTTAGTACTCAATGTGACAGGTGGTAAGCCATGTCGCCATTTACAAGCACTAACTATTACCATATTCATATTTCGGTGAACAGGCAGGTTTCCTCACGATGTTTTCCCTCACCGTAGTATTCGGTGCATTTCGTAAATGTATTTTTATTACGAAAATGTAGAAATTCATTAAACTTCATTTCCATTGGTACATGCTCAAGCGGTATATGAATCCTGTACCGTCGATACAGATTCAAGCCCCAAACAACTGAGCTACGTCGAATTACATATTAATTAATACTCAATATATGCTAGTTTTAACAGCTTTAAGAGATTCGCGATTTATACTCATGGTTAATAATTAACGGGACTCATCGCGTAAGTTTATATATCATAAAATTACCTTTTATTAACCCGACGTTTCGGCTACGTTGCAGTAGCCATGGTCACAGTCAGTCTGTCATCACAGTCTGTGGTAATAGTTAGTTCAACATCATTCAGAAAATGAATAAATGTTATTCATCATTCAATGATAGAAACAATAAATTTGTGTCTGAATGCGTCAAGGTGACGCACTGTAGTTTTTACTCATCCTAGACGTATACCTGCTACATCTAAAGCTGAAGAATGGCACATACCTGGTACCGCTTCTCCTGGTGCACGAGCCGGTGCTTGTTGAGGTTGGAGGGGTTCCCGAAGGAGGCTCCGCATTGGCAGCGGTGGGGCCGTTCACCAGAGTGCGTGCGCATGTGCATCGCCAGATAGTGCTTCTGCTTGCTGCGGTACGGGCACAGCGCGCAGAAGAACCGGAATGTTGGGGAGTGGACCAGCCTGGGAGAATAGATAAGCATTAGTACCCTTAACACAAGTCTTAAATGCACTTACCAAGGTACTAGTTCGGCTGTTCCAAACCAAAACCTAGTAAGAGCCATTTAGAATCTTAATTATGTGCCTGTCCAAAAGCCAAAAGTATAAACTTATGAAAGCAATAAGTATAAACTTTAGTTCTGAGTGCGTTAGAGCAGCTAGTCTTATTGCATTAGACGCAGTTTAATAATAAATTAAGAAAGAGCGAAAAAAATGAAATTCAAAACAAAGTGGCTGTTACTAGGTTTTGGTTTGGGACAGCCGAGTTCAATTGGTGTAATAGTGGCCAAAATATATTTCATATTACATACGCATTCACGAAAGCAATTCCCTTGCGGGCAATCAGACGGGTGTGCTTCTCTGTAATTGTGGATGTAGTAATTCCATGGCCACCTTGAACCCATATGTTGACCAGATAGTCAGTACTCAATGAGACAGGTGGTAAACCATGTCGCCATTTACGAGCACTAACTATTATCTGTCCGGTAAACAGATAGCCTTCGTCACGAAAAATAAAAAACTTCATTTCATTCAATCAAACATGGGTACAGGCTCCAGAATTTGACCCTGTACCCACCGATACAAATTGGGTTTTGGTCAGTTGTTGAGGGCTTTACTCAACAACTGACCAAAACCCAATTTTTTTATAGAAAATATTCAATATACCTCCGAAATTTTCAATAAATTATTTTCAATATACCTCATTCTCAAACAACCCAACCACTTGGGAACTCTATCCCCTAATCACCTCTACTCACATATGGTTCTTAAGCCTTGCCACTGTACCAAACTCTTTGCCACACGTGGTACACTTAAGCGGGGGCCGGTGGCAACGCCTGTAGTGCTCGCTCAGGGATAGCACCAACTGACCACACACTTCGCACGCTCGCTGCCTGCACGTGAGCTCACGGCGATGGGCTAACAACTCTTCCTGGAAGGAAAATGAAATATATTTTCCGTCTATTTACGTATATAAAGGTAGCCAGAACGTCTAAAACACATTTCCTTGGTATGTGATTAAAACAGTTTTAAGAGATTCGCGATTTATACTCATGATTAATAACTAGCGGGACTTATCGCGTATGTTTTTATATAATAAAGTTACCTTTATTAACCCGACGTTTCGACTACGTTGCAGCAGCTATGGTCACGGGCAGTCTGACGATGCATATTTCTTCGCCTCCACCGCAGCGCCCTGTCAGATTCTTCTCCGACTACCCTCACTGCTACGTTTTTATTAATAACACGCGACCTACACACTACACTCACAGTATCGGCTGAGGAGAAGAAATATGCATCGTCAGTCTGCCCGTGACCATAGCTGCTGCAACGTAGCCGAAACGTCGGGTTAATAAAGGTAACTTTATTATATAAAAACATACGTGATAAGTCCCGCTAGTTATTAATCATGATGTGATATGACAGTCAAACAGACGCCATATTGAAAGAGGGTGACGTTAGAAGTACCTATAACCGCCGAGGAAGTGGTTTGTTAGGCTCGGGACCGACCGCACCGACCGGATACGTAATCTCTGCCTACCCATACACAGGGAATCAGGCATAATGCGTAAGTATGCATGTACATTTCCTTGGTCAAATTTAGCACATCTTTATGTAATTATATTAGAAAGATTTTAATCTTCCTAACCTATAAAATATAATTACTAAATCTAGTTCTATCTACTCAACATATGCACACTTTTTGTGTACACCGACATACTCCGAAATTTTAAAGGCATGTTAAGTATGGGTCACTCGAAGCACGCGTTTCACTATAGACAGCACCCAAGGTGATAGGCAGTGAACCATATCGCCGTATATAGGCACTCGCTATTACCTATCTCGAGGGACAGGCAGATTCCCTCACGATGTTTTCCCTCACCGTTAGCGACTGTAAATCAATATTCATGCTGAAGTTGATTGAGGAGATGTCAACAACGGAAATAATTAAAATGCGTGATTGTATATGCACCAATTCCAAATATACAGGGTGACAGATTCATAACTGGCAATATTTTAACCTGGTTATTAGCAGCACCTATAGAACCCATTTTCATTATAAAAAGGATAGGAAATTTTAGACATTTTGTTTAATTTTTATTTTAAAATTTTCCTTGAACACTTTCTTCTTACCTTTTTCTCGAATCCAGCATCGCAGAATCCGCACTTGTAGCCCCTATTAGTCCCGTGCGAGTCCCGTGGCCGCCTGCGTCTCTCCCTCGCCTCTTCCAGCCGGAGACGCCGCTGCTTCATCCGGTGCAGGATCAGGTGGAAGTCGCTCTTCGAGTAAGGGTACGAGGTGAAGAAGGGATCGCCTGTGCAGAATATAAACATAGATGAAATGAAATGCTTTTTATTCAATATGAGGATTATAAAATCACTTATTGAAAGTAAAAAAAAAAACTTTTTTACCGGAAAAGTTGTCATTACAATTAGTTAATTTAAATAAATCTAATTAAACTAATTAGATGGCCTCATAGATGGATCAGTAATTGTCCCAAGAAAAACAACCAAGGATTTTCTAAGTATATACCAGAAATCTCCAATGATGTAAAGCGACTGTAGCCCAGTGGGTAATACCTCGGACTTCTTATGAGAGGTCCTAGGTTCGAATCCCGACTCTGACATGTACCAATGAATGAAATTTAAATGTGTTTTTTCATTTACGTACATAATTTACAGCCGCTAACGGTGAGGGAAAACATCGTGAGGAAACCTGTCTATCCCGCAGGATAGGTAATAGTCAGTGCCTATATACGGCGATACAGTTCACTACCTATCACATTGGATGCTGTCTATCTAGTGATACGCGGGCTTCGAAAGACCCATACCTAACATGCCTTCGAAATTTCGGAGATGGGCATTCAAGCCTCTCTGACTACCCCGCCATAATAAAAAGGGAGTGTGTATACACAAGTCGTGAAGCGTATGTTTATGTTTAACAACAACCCTGGATTTGTAAATTGTTTTTATATAACAGAAAACTCCAATAATCTAAGATTGAAAAAGGCATGCTTCGATGCTTTGGACATGTTATGCGGATGAATGATAGCAGATTGACAAAAGGAATATATGAGAGTGAACTGGAAGGGCGTTTACGTAGGGGCCGGCCTAATAAGACATATGACAGTTAGATAGACGCCATATTGAGAAAGGGTGGCGTTAGAAGTACCTATAACCGCCGAGTGTATGAGTGTCAATGATGCGAAAGTGGTCTGTCAGGATCGGGACAGATAGGGATTCGTGATCTTTGTCTACCCCTCTACGGGGAATCAGGCGTGATGTGTATATATACATCAAGAGGGGTGTATGCAATGTAAAGAAAAAAAGAGCATTTATGGAAAGTTAACGGGTGTAAGTGAAGCAAGGGAGATTTGTCAGGATTGTTACATGTAGCGATCATTAGTCTTTGCTTATCCCTTTAGGGACACAGAGGCGTGAATACAAGTTCTGTTTTAATAGAATAATTTTTGACATATTGTAAAAGAGTGACATTACAAGTATTTTCGTACTAATCACTAATTATGTATTTGAAGATATATGCCAAAATTATGGCTATTTAATCCCTGTCCATCTCTTCAGATCATTACCTGCTGGATACAAATGCTTTCTAAATTTCCTATCAGCTCTCTCGCAATCCCTTTTGAACTCTAGAGCCCCTTTCAACTTGTCCAGGCATGAGGAACAGATGAATTTTGGCAAAGAATCATCTGTGCTTATCTGAAAAAGAAAAATAGGTTTTTAGGAAAAAATGCTTATGACTTTAATCAAATGTTACTTGATGTAATAGAAGCATTTGGTAGAACAAAGTAATTGGAAAATAAATGATTCAGGTTATTGCAAAATATCATTTCAATGTCACTTCAGTAACCGCCTAATGTTGATTATATAATAGCAATAGTCTTCACTTTAGCTGTCATCAAAGGTGAAACTTGACTCTTTTGATAATCCACTACCAATATCACACATTACTGAAATGATATTTAACTATGATCATGTTAAAACATATTAGTAGACTTGGGCCCTAGGTTATATACATACCAAAGCAATATGTACCCAATAAGTAAACTTCTGCATTGAAAGAAAACATAAACATAAAAAGAAAAGTTGTATTTGAACAAAAGTCACTTGGTAATGGTAATTGCAGTGATAGACATGCAAAACTCAGATAAAGCACAAAGAAATAGCTATCACACTAAATTCTATTTTAAAACTCATAAGGCATTTATTAAAATCAAAATAATTTTACTCAATATATGTATAATTTTATGAATGCCAAAATATATTAATAACAGGCATTATTAGTAGTCTTACAACTATAACTCTACAAATGGTTCAGAAGTTCTACCATGGAGAAGAACCAACAAGAAACTCCCTTTGATGACTAAATCAAAGTACTCACCGTTATATTGGTAACAGATCTAAGAGCAGCTAGGATGTCATACTCTGCATTCAGCTTATCCAGGATAGATGTGAAGGCACTGCCAGCGCACACCCTACAGATCTTCATTTTGGGAAGACTTATAGATTCACTGGAAGGTGTGACATAAAATAGACATACAACATTTATTTATTTACATTTGTCACCATAACACCATCACAGGGTTCCCAATACGGTATCATTGACAATACAATATATATAAACAATTAACTAATCAACATATTACACTGAAATAACACAAAAAAACATTGAACACTAAACCTAGACAATAAAATAAATACAATAATAAGCCTACTGACAGATACGCTCTGTGTCAATCAATGTTAATTTTGGAAGCTGTCTATTCATGTGTGTATCTGCTTACAAATATTTTTCTATTCTATTCTATTCTAAGTGTAATTAGTAGCTTAGTGAATTTGATAAAATGAACTTTTGTACATATG
Organism: Leucoptera coffeella; assembly: GCA_030578115.1. Taxonomy (NCBI): domain Eukaryota; kingdom Metazoa; phylum Arthropoda; class Insecta; order Lepidoptera; family Lyonetiidae; genus Leucoptera; species Leucoptera coffeella. The sequence goes on from JAMBLF010000380.1 coordinate 295,842, forward strand.
TGCAATTTCTCCTTTCAGAAAAGTCATTTATGGACACACAAAGCCCACTTTTCACTATATAACCCTCACCCAAAGTGACACATTTTGCATTTCCTAATACCCATGCTAACTTGGGACTTAAAAAGCATGTCGTAGGCGCCTAGGGGTGAATGGAATCTATTAGGTAATGGGCTGGAAACCTGTCATCGATATTCCATATGACATCACAACCCCTGCATTCATGCTAATAAGTGACCAAGGATATGTTTACATTTCGGTGGTTCTGTCCACCTGGATAGGGATTAAAGGGTATGAATGTATATTGTGAATGTCTGTATTTTAAGATACTTACGATTGTGAGGAGATTTTCTGCCAATTACTATCAAAACTGGTTTCTTTAGAAATACTGCCTGTTGTACGACTATGGCCTAAATAAGTATTCTTTAATTTATCCATCATTGAATTGGTTAAATAGATCGACATATCTAAATGAAT